>PVLD010005097.1:0-116575 GCA_004027595.1 Dinomys branickii | reverse complement strand
GAGGAGGGGGAGGAGGGGGAGAAGAACGAGAAGAACAAGAAGAATAAGAACAAGAAGAACAAGAAAAACAACAAAAATCCAGCATGGATCCTGAGACATACCTTACTCTGCAGGTCAAGTCTAGTACTGTCATATTAAAAATACTAAATTTCTCATAATCTTAGAATGTCTTTCCATTTACTTAGGTCTTTGTTTCAGAGTTTTACAATTTTCAAGATTGTAAGTTTCTGTACCTCAATTAATTGTACTCTTTTTGATACTTCTGGTAATACAATTGCTTTTGTAATTTTATTTTTTAAGTGTTCACTGCTACTATACACAAACAACTGGTTTATGTAACTGGTCTTGTATTCTGTAACTGCTAAAATCATTTATGCTTCTAATATACTTTGTATTCAATTCATTTATTCTAACAGTTTTTTTGTGCTTTTCTTTGATTTTTCTCTAGTCACAACCAGACTATTTTCATTTGCAAACACTGTTTTCCTTCCTTTTCAATCTGGATGCTATTTTATTCTCTTGTGCCTAACTGTCCTGCTAAATAATGTTAAAATAGAATTTAAGACACTGGACATATTTGTGTGGTTTCTGACCCTATGGGTAAAGTATTCAGCTTTCCAACATTAAGTATTAGCTTTGGCTATTCTGTAGCTTCACTAGGCTACAGCAGTTTCCTTCTATTCCTAGTTTGAGTGTCTTCTAGAAGGGTATTAGATTTAATCAAAAGCTTTTCTATACCTACTGTGGTAATTTTTTGTGTATGCTATATTCTTTCTTTTATTGCTGTTATATATTGATATATCAGAGTACTTTGATTTTTCGATGGTCCTGAAATATTCAACCAGTAATCTTAAACTTTGCCATTTAGCTCAGTACTCTTTTGACATTTAGTTTAGTAAACTAAGCTTTAAAAACAAATTTTATTTTCCCTGGGATGGTTTTCAGTAATTCTTTGCTAATTAAAAAAAAAAAAAAAACTTTTGAAGAGAGTTCAACAGTTGAAGACACAAGCTAGTCCCCAGGACTTGTAAGTGGGGAAAAAAAAAAAAAGATGAATGAAAATTTAGTGCTTCCAGAAGTTCAAGTCAGTGTTAAGTATGTGACCTTTTCTTCTTTTCAGGGTAAGATAAAGCACCAACTAATAAAACCTTAATCTTACCTGCACAAGATATCGGGGATCCACATTTAAATAAGGAGACAAAGGATTCATACCAGTTACTGGAAAAAAAAAACCAAATATCACATTGCAACAAAATTCTTTAAAATTATTTCATATAAGAGTAATTCAATTGTTACATATGCTTTGCAACTGATTTACAGGTCACTGAATGTGAAATTTTTTTCCCCATTTTATCCACCTATCAGTTTACAGAATCCTTCTTCTTGGGGTCCCTCACTCTCAAATCAGTCTTGCACTAGTGGCTTAGGTTCACATGCCAGTATGGTATTAGTAGTAGTGGATCAAACAAGCAGGAAGCAAGCTAGAGCTTCTTTCATATCACTAAAAGAATGCCTAACAACTATGTTGAATTACAAAAGAATAGATGAATCACCAATCTCATGGGAAAAGAGAAGGTTGAATTTGGTTTCTAATTGTGGATAAACACTCCAGAATGGTTCCTTCAGCATTTAAGGCTGACAGGGTTGATTTATCCTACCAAGGTAGAGAATTGTTGATTTTACTATATGGATGGAGGTCAGTGCAAAAGAAAATGCAAAATTTCAGAGGGCCACACTTCAAATCTACTAATTTTGAAGATAGGGGAAAAACTATCACGCAAAGTAAATTCTCCCAAACTTTTACTCTTTGGATCTTACGTATCTCAGCTATTGCTTATAAATCTATGCACTGATCATGACCAAGCATTTTATCAAATGCAAGCCTTGTCAGTTCTGTTTTTACTATCTACTCTGAACTGTTATCTATCAACTGTATTGTTAGAATCCTAGTCCAAGCACCAAATCTCATAGCCAACAACTTTCTATCTAACTTATATCCTCTTGCCTCTCCAATTTACCTTCTGTGTAGTAACTAGAATCAATTGAGAAGAAAATAAGCCCTACTGGCTTATATGTCAGCTCCGACCCATTCTAAAAGGTCCTCCTCTTCCCATCACCATCTCATTACCGTTTTATTTTCTTTACATCATTTGTCACTCGTTATCTACAATGTTTTTACATTATTTGGTTCGTCAGCACTGTGTATTTTTCGCATCAGAACTGTTTTATTTATTTATTTTTTTAACTACTGCACTCCTGCACCAGAGAAGTACTTGGCACACTGTAGGAGCTCAACAAATGGTGTTCATCCTCTGGTCCCTCAGCTTACTATCAGGTCTTAACCAAATTAATGTAACAGTTTTTGTTACATTAAAATAGCGCCCATTGTGACACGAAACTCCTAAGTCCTAAGACACGTACAAATTGTTTTCCATGCTGTTCTGTCACACATGAATATTAGAGATATAAAAAGGTTTCAAGTTCTTGAATATAAGAGATAAGATATTTTAAGAACTTTCAAAAAGACATTTTTAAAGGCTTATCCACCACCAACGTTGTCCCATCTTTAGCTTCAAATTCTATTCATCCACAGTTAACTAGAGACATTCACAGGATTGAGAACATTCATGCTTCTGCTTCCTCCATCTCGCGTATTCCCCCTGCTGTAATTCTTACTTGCATTCTTTCTTCCTGTCTACAAACCACCTTTAAAGTTCATCTCACTTTCCAGCTCTCTCCAAGTGGCTTCTTGGGTTGTCCCAACTCCTACTTCTCATCTCTACTCATTATTACTCAGTGACTTGCCCTACTAGCTGCTTTGGAATTCAAAATATGTATCTTTGTGCTTGCTGTTTGGAATACGTTTACTTCTAGAACTGGACTTGTCTTAATCCAGGGTCAAGCACGGTGCCCAACACACAGGAACAAGCGTGATTAAAGCGAAGAAAGGACGCGTGGGTATAAACGAAGTTAACACGCATCATCTTCCGAGCCCAGGTCGACCACAAAGAGCTTCCTAGGGATCTGTGCTCCCCACCAAGCCCCTTTAACTTTGAAAGAGCAGCCGTGCAGGCAATTAACACCACCATTCGCGCTGCTGCTTGTGAACGCCAGCAAGAAAAAGAACAGGACCCGGCAGGTCTGGTGCAGTCGCAGGAAGCCGTGAGGCAGGCTCGCACCCGAGGCCCGATACTTACGCGGGACGCCGGCCAAATCTGCGTGCGAGTAACCAGCTCCGCCGGCTCCAAAAAAGCCGGCCAAGCCCCCGGTAGTTTTGTTGCCACTGCCTCCACCACCCTCCATGGTGTCACAGCAAAAATCTGTCCGCTTCCCGCCGCCGCCTCAGGCCGTGGTACAGAGCTCGGCCGTTGCTCCAAGGCAGCAGCGGGGAAACCCGCGTTACCACTGCCTCCTTCACACGCTGACCTTCCGGGCGCCGGTGGCCGTGAAGCACTGCACTTCCGCTTTGCGACGGCATGCGCCCGGAAGTCGGAGCGCCTGACGGCAGCTTTCCGGTGGTGGGAAAGTGAACGAGTTCCTATCTCAAGCCGCGCGTCCTGAGGCAGGTCCGCTACTTGCGGAAGAGGAAGGCCAGCGACGGCACAGGGTCTGACTCGGAGTCCGGCGGATCAGCAACTGCAGAGGCAGGCAGCAGCAAAGAGGGAATGGTGCGGGGACGCGCCGAGAAGGAGGCGCAGTCCGTACCCCTCAGGGTTAGTGAATGAGGCGCTCTGCCCGGGCCGGCCCGGGAACCGTGAGCTGCGGGTCCCAGCATGAGTGCGGGCCCCGGCTGTGAGCCCTGCACCAAACGACCCCGTTGGGGCACCGCTGCAACTTCGCCTGCGGCCTCGGACTCTCGGAGCTTCCCTGGCAGGCAGAGGCGCGTCCTCGACCCCAAGGACGCTTCTTTGCATTTCAGGGTCCCGCCGTCCTCTCCAGGCTTTGTTTCGGGGCGGGCGGGACCGCACCGAGCCAGCACCACTTCGCTTGGTACGTGGGGAACTAAGAACCTTTGTCCTTCGTCTTGGTCCCGAGGACCCCAGGGCGTCAGTCGTTCCTATCTGTTCTTTGATGCATCCCTCTGAGGTCCCCTTGCTGAGCCACCGGGGCCACTCACTGATGGGACTGCGTTTTACCCAGTGTCGCTGGTAGAGTGAGAAACATTTATTCTCATGGTAGAAAGTGGCAGGAGACTCCACCTGTTTGCTTTCCTTGGGTTTGATGAATAAAGTTTCTTAGTCACGAAGATTTGCGGGTGCATGTGAAGCGGTAGGGCGCAGCCAGCCTCAAAGGCAGAAGAGGAAAAAGCAGAAGAGGAAAAAATGCGGTTGCAACTGCAGTCTGGGTCCCAGAGTGGGGAGGTATTAGTCCTAAGTAGCATTGTACTCGTCTCTGGCTTATGGTGTTGAGCACGAGGAACTCAATCTCTGCCTTCATATCCAAAAGTCTATCGGGAGACATCCATAAGAGCACAAGTCAATACATACATGGGACAGAGGGTAAAAGTTAACGAAGAACAGAAACCTTAGGAAAACCATTTATAGACAGACTGAAGAGAAATGACCAGAGAAGCATAAGGCAAGCCCCGCTTGTGGTGGAAAAGGCCCCTTAGGGGTGTATCTGATAAACGGTGTACTTTCAGGTGACTTAGGTTTTAGACGTAATAGCACACAGACTTGAACTACGTTTTGCGAGATGAGCAGAATTTACTGTATAAATGAGACTTTGGTCAGCAGAGGTAATAGCACACCAGGAAGTTGGTAGAATTGAAACAGGATGGCAGGATGGTAAGGTGAGCTTATTTGTGAAAAAAATTCCAGTGCCATGTTAAGGTGATTAAACTCCATTCTGCAGCTAATGGGGAGGAGCTGCAAAAAATAAAGCTTTTAAACGGGAGTGTAATTTGGTTAATATTATAAGTGGCTGAAGCAGTAGCTTTTGAACTGTTTGACTACAAACCCACGTTATAAATTTTATCAGGTATATAGAGTAGAATATGTACATATACCATATTTATAACTGAAATATTTCATGGGATAATGCTTACCCTTACTATGTACAACACATTCTTACATTGCCTGTATTATTCTCATTGAAAAAATATCAGCCATTTGTAGTTTGTAAAACCCTGAGTTAGTGAAAGTGAAGACTAAACAGGAAGAACAGTAGCAGAAACAATTTGTTATAAATAAGTAAAATATTTAAGGGATGTAAGGAAAGGATGATTTAAACTTCAGGTGGTAAATTTTGGGAAACTTGGCGTAGAGGAACAGGGCCTGACGGTGAACTGTAGGTAATGTGTCTGACATTGGTAGCCCCACTATCTTTATTTGCATGGAAAAAGTGACTTGCTGGCAGTGGTTAGGGCAGTCAGTCCTCACTAGTTGGTCTTTAATTTTCTCTAGAAGAGGAACCAGATGAACATTTCTTAATGTGTGATATTTTCTGTATACCTGACAGAGGACACCAATTACATAACATTCAAAGTCCAAATTGTTTCAAGTTTTAGAATTCTTTTAGGAACTTGGTGTTTAAATTTTTTAAACATAATTATCCCAAAAGAAGTGCATGGAGTAGGAAAATAGATATTTAGTGTTTTTAAATTTTGTTTTATTGTCTTCCTGGGTACATTTTTTACATTAAAATTTGCATATAGGCAGAACTCAGGATGGCTGTTCACATTCTGATGGGGAATGATTTATCCAATTGTGTTGCAATGGGGACTTTGTGTAAGTGGAGTGTTCTTTAGAAATGCAGGTGGATTTTACTGTGTTTTGTGCCCTTTCCTGTGTCTCTATTTGCTAACTGAATGGACCCACTGAAATACATTGGTTACTGAGTGATGACTCTTAAATGTGAATGGTGTGGAGTCAGTAAAGTTAGAGAACTATTGATTCAGTGAAAAAAGATGAGATAGAAGTATTGAAAGGGAATATTTGTTCAGTGTTTATGAAATGAGGACCTTAATATTTTCTCTCATTTTTATATCTTTAACTGGTGCACATAACTCTTGGAAGTACCTGTTGTTAACCACATTTTGTAAGTGAGAAAACAGGAGCTCATAGAAGTGAAGTAACTTGGCCAAGGTGCTGCCAGTGACTAAGCAGAGGTCTCACGTCAGGGTGGTTTGACTACATCATGTATCTTTTTATTATTTCCTATTACCTCCCTTTGTTTACTGTCATTATTTCTGGTCAAGAAATTCCTTAAAAGCCTGGAAAGCATCATTTTATGTTTACTACAGGAGTAAGAGAGCTAAAGCCCTGGAGTAGTCCAGTCCTGTGATGTGTTCCAAAGAAACTTTGGAAGCCAGAAGTAGTGGTATTGGAAGGAGAAGTAATCTTTTTTCTGAAGCCCAAACAAGAACAAAAGAATGTTTGATTAACAGGAAATATTGGTTCCTCACCTTTTACTTTTCCTCCTTCAACTGTTTTCCAGCTTCATGGATCATAATCAGCAGCCTCCAGCCCAATAGTGAACATGTTCTTCATATCAGGGCTGCAGGAAAGAGCCTTCTACTTCACTTTAACAGAACACACCTCATGGTGGTTCATGAAATCGAGCGTGTAATTGCCAGATTCTGTGGACTTGGCTTTGAAGAGCTGGGATTCATGTGTGTTAGAGCTGTTGCATCGTGACCTTTAGCCCTTGCATCCTGAGCTTTAGCCCTTGTGGGAAAAAGTGTTTTAAGTCTAAATTGACTCAGAAAATGAGTGCTTGAGCACATTGCTGGTTTGTGATTTGGGGATTTTGGGGATTAGACTAGCTAATTTTTCAGATTTGGGAGTTTTTGCATAGACTTTACCTCTTGGACATCCCTAATCTGTAAATATGAGATACTCCAAATCATTGCCAGTGCTCAAAAAGTTTTGGATTTTAGATCATTTTGGATTTTCAGATCAGAGATGCTCATCTGATAGAATGAAATTAAATGGGAAAGATTGAACTATAGAAAGTCTCAGAATCAAATGTTTTATCCTTTTAGTCTCTCCTGACTGTGGGTAGTTTTTCACTGAAGCCTGATTTGCTACAGAAATACAAATTAAATTGCTAAATTAGTGGTGCTTAGCAAGAAGAAATGTCAGTTGTATATAATTCTTGGGATTGAAACAATTTAAAGAATACCAATCAAAGATTTTTCTAGGTGGGCTCTTCGTGTTCTCTGGAAAATATAAGTTATGTAGCACTTGAATACTTTTATATAAAAGTGCAAATTTTATGACACCTGAATAGTGTAGTTGACTATAAATTTTTCTCCAAATCTAAAATGTTTTTCACTTATCTCTGTGATGGATAAACTGTTAATTTCATGGTTGGAGCCTGCAATTGTTATGCTTATGTTATGGTGTTGGAGGACACACACAGAGATAAGAATGAGTCTGACTTAAGGTGCTATTTCTTTGGCATCTCAAATTTTATATGTGCGCAATTGACCCAATATTTTTTTCCATAAATCCAATTTTCCTATATTTCTAGTTACGCTGCCTCAATCTTTTCAAGTCTTATCAAACTTAAAGCTTAGCGTCACCTTTAACTTCTCCTGTCATCATGAAGTCTCTGAAGAGTCTTACCAGTTTTACTACTCTCACGAAGATTTATTTTGGTCCTTGACTATTCAGTTTAGTTGATGATGAAATCAGTTTTTGAAACAAATGCGGATTCCTACCCACCTGATGTCATACTCTTTACGAATTCTAACTCAGAAGGTCTGGGGTGTTGTTCTGGGATCCATTTATTGCTAGCCTCCTGATGACCCAGAGGGTTTGTGTCTAGTAACTTCCTCACTGGCTTCTACCTACTTGCTTCCTTGCCAGTATGTTTGTGCTCTAGGCCATCTGTCATGTGTGTTTGTAAACATTCTAGATTTGAATTTTAGCATCACTGCTCTACATGTCATTTGTATTTCTTTGTGCTTCATTCAAGGTCCTCTATAATATGGTCCTGGCTGACTTTTCAACAATATTTCCAGTTGCTTCTTTCAAAGTTCTTTCTATTTCTCTGCCTTTGGTGCTTTTATTTATGATTATTCCCTATATGTAACTACATGTTTATTCATAGAGCACAATGTAAGCACTCCATTTTCCAAGAAATCTTATTACCCAAATTCCATAGTTACTCTTACATCCTAAAATAGTGTTTTTCCTGAAAATACCTGAGTTTTTTATTAGCCCCTCTTTTAATAATAAAGATAATTCAGGAATAACATTTACAGTGCCAAGCATACCTTGGATGGAGTTCTAAACATTTTACATAGATCATTATTTATTCTGAACCTCATATTAACCCGTTGGAAGATAATGTTAATTTGCATGTGTTCGGATACAGAATCTCTAACAAATGGAAATGACCCTTCTCAAAGTCGTATAAGAAGCTATGGATTTGGCCTGGTATAGTAGCACACCCCTATAATTCCAGCACTCTGCAATCTGAGGCAGGAAGATCACTGCAAGTTCCAGGCCACCCTGGGGTCCATGGTGAGTTCAAGGGCAGCCTGAACTATGTAGTGAGACCCTGTTTTAAAAAAAAAAAGCAGTGGACTTCACAGTATAGATGTCCTGGTTGATCTGATTGCATTCATTTTAGTATTTTTGTTCTTCTCTCAATACTTGAAGGTAATTAATCTGTACAGAGCTTTACAAAAATCCCTCATGTATAACATGACTATACGTGTTTTCTAGTGGAAAGATTGAATGATTAATTAATTAACTTTTTTTTACAGTTTTCAAGCAAAAGACTATTACCAGTTGGATGGACACTAAGGAGATCAAGACAGCCGAATCAGAAAGGTATAAAGACATGTATATAAAAAGAAATGAGGGCTGGGGATATAGCTCAGTGGAATAAGCGCTTGCCTAGCAAGCACAGGGTCCTGAGTTTGATCCCCAGTACTGCCAAAAAAAAAAAGAAATGAATAATCTAATGAGTGGTTACTTCTCTTGCTTTGGGGTATTTTCTCTATTTTTTCTTGCTGATTTATTTTTGTTCATCTACATTTATTTGTCCATTTTCAATTTAAATGCTTTTTTAGATTCTTCTATGTGCAGAGATCCTGCTTCAGATACAGAGATAAAAGAGAAATAGTACTGGCTTTAAGCTACTTGTAGTATAATTGTGCTTAAACACAAAAAGACATATAATTTCTGCCTGGTGTGGTAAATGCAGCAGTAAAGGGATGAGGTATTAGAGGTATGACTGGTGGTTAGCATATAGAAGAACAAAACGGTGAACTCCAGGAAAGACTATAAAGAAGTGAGTAAAGATTTAGATTTGAAGAAAAAGTAGGTGATTTCCAGGCACAGCTGGGGAAAGTCCTGTGCAAATACAAAGAATAAGGGAAGAGCATGTTATGTGCTCAGGTAACAACAAGGAATATAATTATTGCTGTCATATTTGTGGAGTTTGTCATCCATTAAGCAACATTTTATATAAGTTGGTCTTAGTTCTTTCTGTTCTCTTGCAGTTTGCATAGTAAACAAAACAATAATACAAGAATGGAATCCATGATGAGTTCTGTACAGAAAGATAACTTTTACCAACATAATGTGGAAAAATTAGAAGGTGTTTCTCAACTAAGTCTTGATAAATCACCTATTGAGAAAAGGACACAGTATTTGAACCAGCATCAGACTACAGTGATGTGTAAGTGGCAGAAAGAAGAGAAAAATACAGAACAGCTTTTGGAAAGTGAACCTGCAACAGTGACTCTGGTGCCAGCACAGTTCACTAATGCTAACATTGAGCAGTGCCCCCACATTGGTGGTCACGATGACACAGACAGTGAAGAAAGCAGAGATAATCAACAATTCCTGACACCCATAAAGCTTGCAAATGCAAAACAAACAAGTGAGCAGGCCAGAGAAGCTAGAAGCCACCAGAAGGACTGTACTTCCTTTTACCAGGGGGACAACTGTACAGGTTGTCAGCAGGAGGAGACGGATGTGGTACCAGAGAGTCCATTGTCAGATGCTGGCTCTGAGGATGTTGGAACTGAACCCAAAAATGACGACAAATTAAGTAGACAAGAAAGTAGCCTAGGAAATTCTCCATTTGAAAAGGAAAGTGAACCTGAGTCACCAATGGATGTAGATAATTCCAAAAATAGTTGTCAAGATTCAGAAGCAGATGAGACAAGTCCAGGTTTTGATGAACAAGAAGATGGAAGTTCCTCCCAAGTAGCCAACAAACCTTCCAAGTTGCAAGCAAAAGAAGCTGACAATGAACTTAAGAAGCAGTACTCTGCTAAGGGAGGTGAAATTAGATTACATTTTCAATTTGAAGGAGGAGAGAGTAGCACTGGGATGAGTGATTTAAAGGCGAGACCACCTGGGAGTACCTCTGTGCTTAATGTAGAATGCAGAAATTCCAAGCAGCATGGAAAGAGGGATTCCAAGATCACCGACCACTTCATGAGAATGACTAAAGGAGAAGACAGAAGGTAATCTTGTCCTATGAGGAGTATTTCTTTGGGAGCATATTTACATTTTAAAATTTTATGCAGGAGACTTAACAAAGTTATGATTTATAGTAAAATAAATTGACTTCTTATTGACTACTTAGGCTAAATTTAAGCCTCTACATCAAAAGTCCAGAAACATAAAATAAGGAGTAATAAATATTGACAATCAGATCTTGGTACTAGTTGGCCATCTCCTAAATGAGTGTATATTACACTTTCTCTAACAGGGAGACAGGTGGTACTGTACTCATTTTATAAAAGAAACAAATTTGAATTAGAGAATTCATTGAAATCATGTAACTTGTCTATCAATACTGGGATTTAATGCAATGTATGTCAGATTATAAAACTTATATTTTAGCCATTACCCCATATAGAATCTTCAAGCCCACTTGATAATCTGTGATCTCATTTTTCTAGCCTATGATCCTAAGTTCATTTCATTGAAAGTTACAGTGCTGAGACTTGAGAAGTAGGTGATAACTGTGAACCACAATGTCTTAGTTGCCTTCTCATTGCTATGACAAAGAATCTGACACCCATAGCATAAAGGAGTAGTTTATTTTGGCTCAGATTTCATAAGTTTCAGTCTGTGTGGCAGGCTCAGATAAAGAAAATGGCAAGGTAGAAAGGCCTGTTTCCATAGGGAGCAGAGAGGGGTGGAGCTGGGAGGGAGATGTACCCTTCGGCTCATACGGCTAGTGACCCACTTCCAGCCAGGTCCCACCTCCTAATAGCAGGTCAGCAAGGCAGCTGTAGCACACCCACAATTCGTTCGCCTTCCAAAAGCTCCTCTCCCACACACTGCTCTCAAGCACACGAGGCTTTTGGGGGACATCTAGATGTAAACCATGAATGTGGCTCATTTTTGTTTTCAGGAGGTGATTTATATATACTTCAAAATTCCCTTCATAGACTACTGAAAATGAGCTCTTGGGTTTTAATATAAACTGTATACATTTTCCTGTTGATTGTAAATATAAAACAGAGGTGAGGGAGCAAGCTTGGCATACTTTAAATAGAAACATTCTGGTAAGTTTTATACTTGTGTCTCCAAGGGAACTGAAGCAATAAATTTGTGACTGAGCGCATTTGTCTTGACCTTAGAAAAGAACAAAGTGAAGTCAGACATCAAAGAACAGAAAGGAAGATGCCTAAATACGTTCCACCTCACCTTTCTCCAGATAAGAAGTGGCTGGGAACTCCTCTTGAGGAGATGCAAAGGATGCCTCGGTGTGGCAACCGGCTGCCTCTTTTAAGACCATCTGCCAATCACACAGTGACTGTTCGGGTGGGTATCGCTTCTTGTCCAGCATCAGAGAAGACTGAAGATCCTGATACATTGTATTAATTGAAAAGCAGACTGAGGCATAGCAATTTTCTTGTCTGCGTATGTACAGTACTCAGAAGTGTACAGCACAGAGAGAGAAATCATTGCTTACTTAACTTGTCCATTAAATTAGCAAGATGAATCATTTTCAGATAATGATGAAATCAAATTTTTCGGTATTTTTAAGAAACTTCATCGGGTTCTTTGTTTTTTCTCCCCTTTAAATTCATTTGACAAGCTGGCATGGTAGTACACATTTAATCCCAGTACTCTGGGAAGCTTACTCAGAAAGATCACAAGTTCAATCCCAGCTTGAGCAACTTACTGACTTGGCAAGACCTCATCTCAAAAATTAAAAAAAATTTTTCACAAATAGGGATGGGATATAACTCAGTGCAAAGGTGCTAGGTCCAATCTCTACTACCAAAATTTAAAAAAAAAAAAAATTGGCAGTATTTATGGAATACATACTAATGTTAGCTACTGCTACTAGATAAGTCATGCAAGCTCAAAATTCTCTATGGTTCAGTACTTTTTCCAGTTTTGCCAATTTTTCTGAGCTTCAGATTCTTCTATTCATCTCTCACTACCTCACAAGAATCTCAAACTCAATGTGTCTGTCTGTCTGTCTGTTTTTTGCGATGGGGTCTCACTATGCACTCCAGGCTGGCCTTGAACTCACTGTATAGCCCAGGCTGGCCTGAACTCACAGCTGTCCTATCTCAGTCTCCCCAGTGCTGGGGATACAGGCATGAGCCACCATACCTAGCCAAACTTAACACGTCTTAAACTTACTTTGCATTTAAAAATTTTGTGGTAAAATATATGTAGCATAAAATTTACCATTTTAACCATTTTAAAGCATACAATTCAGCAACATTAAGTACATTTGCAGTACAACAATCACCCATTGTCCATTTCCAAAGCATTTTTATCTTTACAAACAGAAACCCTGTATCTGTTAGGCAGTAGCACCTTAGGCCTTGCCCATCTCCTGAGTAATTTTTTTCATATAAGGTCTTGCTTTTCTTTGAAAAAATTTACTGAGATGTAAAGTACATTTATTGTAACTTTAGTTTGGTGATATTTAAGAACTATGTAATTATTAACATAGCAAAGCTTCAGAAGGTTTCCATCATGCACTGGACAGGTTTAAATATTCATCTCATTTGTAGTCTCTATAGATTTCACAAAGACTACTTAAAACAATTAAATGTATGATGCCTTTTATAGTACAAATTAATTTACATGTGACCAAATGTCCTGAAATTCAGAATTGTTTTATTAGAACATCTTTACCATAATGATGACATTCATCATAAGAAATTTGCACCTGTATATCATATATCATATATCTTAATTCTTTTTTCCTGTTGCCCTCGGTTTCTTTCAACCCTTCATCCCCTCTCCATTTATAAAAGCTTGGTTTGGAATTTTTCCTTCTCTTATTTTTAATCCCTTCTCCCTTCCCCTTTTCATTGTGCCCCCTCCCATTTAAACATCTTCTTCCTATTTTCCAATATCCTATATTTTGCTCCTTACTTACCCTTTGGGTTTTTCACACACAAGATAAACAATGTAATATTTTAACTTATGTATCTGATTTATTTCACTTTAAATTATAATCTTGAGGTGTATACATTCACCTAAAGTGGCTCAAGTTTATCCTTTTTGACAGAGTAGTACTCCATTATATGTAAATACCACATTTTCTTTATCCACTGATGGGCATATGGGCTATTTCCAAGATTTAGCTATTATAAGTTGTGCTGCTATACACGTGGGAATGTATGTATCACTGTGGTATGATGCTTTTAACTCTTTTGAGAAGATACCAAGAGGGGGAATAGCTGGATCAAATGGAACCTCTAAGTTTTAATTTTTTGAGGAAACTCTATACTGATTTCCACAGTGGTTGAACCTGTTTGCACTCCCACCAACAATGGAGCAGGGTTCCTTCTTCCCACAACCTCACCAGCATTTGTTATTGGTTGATTTCATGATGATGGCCATTTTTTCTGGAGTGAGATGGAACCTTAAGTGTTTCAGTTTCCATTTAACAAATGACCAGTAATTTCGAACATTTTTTCCTTATAGTTATTTGCCACTTGTATTTCATCTAAGAAGTGTCTGTTCATTTCATGCCCATTGTTGGATTGGGTCTTTAAATTTAGAAGGTCTGATTTTTTTTTTTTCAGTTCTTTTGATATTCTAAATAGTATACCTTTGTCTGAGGAGTAAGTGGTAAAAATTGTTTTCCACACTCTGGGATGTCTTCACTCTCATTTTTGTTTTGTTTGTTTTTGTTTTTTGATTTTTTTTTTGCTATGCAAAAGGTTTTTATCTACTTTTTTTTGTTTGTTTTTGGTATCCAGAATCAAACTTAAGACCTTGTGCATGCCAAGCAGGCACTCATGCCACTGAGCTATATCCCTGGTCTAAGGTTTTTAATTTGATGTGATGGCAGCAGTTGATTCTTTGTAGTACTTCGTGTGAAATTAGAGTTTTGTTTAGAAAGTCTTTGTCTACACTTATATTTCCAGTAATTTAACCTGTTCTATTTTTGGGCAAATTAAGTGTTTCTATTTTAATATTTAGATGTCTGATCTATTTTAGTTTTAGTTTAGTGCATGATGAGAGATACGGTTCTAGTTTTAGTCTTTGGCATGTGAAAAGCTGTTTTTCCCAGCACCATTCATTAAAGAGGCTTTCTTCCAGTGAAGGTGTCTGGCCCCCTTGTAAATGATAAGGTAGCTGAATGTGTCTAAAGTTGTTTGTGCATCTTTTACTCTGTTCCATTGATCCTTAAGTGTGGTGTGTTTTTTTGGTTTGGTTTTCTTCTAATACCATGTTATCTTTATCAGTGGCTTTGTGGTGTAATTTCAAATCAGGGATTTTGATGCCCCCAGCCTTGTAGTTATTGGTCAGAATTGCTTTTACTATTACAGATCTCTTCTGATTCCACTTAAAGTTTAGGATTATTTTCTCTATTTCTGTGAAGTATGCTATTGTTATTTTGATCAGTATTGCATTAAATCTGTGTAACAGATTTGGGAGTATGGCCATTTAAGAAGAAGCACAAGGGTATTTCTCTGTTTCCGGATACCCTCTTCGATCTCTATTTTCAAAGTGCTATACTTTTCAATGTAGAGGTCTTTCACTTCCTTTGTTAGAATGATTCCTTAATATTTCATTTTTCTTGATGCTATTGTGAAAGGTATTGTTTCCCTAATTTCTCAGTGAATTTATTCTATTGATTTTCTGAGTGTTGACTTTGTATCTTGCTACACTGCTGAATTAAGTTATTATATATAGGAGTTTTGGGGTTCTGCTATGTAGAGTATCATGTCATTAGCAAATAATGATCATTTAACTTTTCCTTTTCCTATCTTTCCCTTTATTTCTTTCACTTGTCTAATTGTTCTGGCTAGTGTTTCCAGAAGTATATTGAACAGAAGAAGTGATAGTGGACATCTTTGTCTTACTCCTGATTTTAGAGTAACAGCTTTCAGTTTTTGACCATTTAATACGATATTTCAGAGTTCTGTGTAACATGTTGAGCAATGGTGTTGACCAGTGTTGTGTTGTTTGAAATGGACTCTAAAAGGTAAAGACTCAGTAGTAAGACAAGAGAATTTAAGGCAGATGTATAACTCAAAAGAAACTGTTAGGTAGTTAAAAATGGTTTGCTTTAGAAATGAAAAATAGTTGCTTTGCTAGAGCTTAGAATTTAGGTGGGGAGTGGTAAAAGAAAAGACTTGAAAAGTAAATTGGGTCCCTATCAACAGAGGGCATTGTTCTTGGCCATTGCTGTTTGACAGGAGAGTTTCCTTCAAAATAAAACCAACAGTTTAGGCCAGGCACAGTGGCATGCACCGGTAGTCCCACCTATTCAAGAGGCTTAGGCTGGAGAATTGCTTGAGTACAAGAGTTCAAGACCAGCCTGGCATACATAGTAAGAGCCTATCTTAAAAGTACATATAGGTAGTTCACTTCCGGGATCTCTAACTTCCTGGAATCTTCACTTTCAGCTTTAACTTCATCCTCATAGGTTCACACATTGCTGGTCAAGAGAAGCTTGCAGGGACGTTGACTCTGCTATGTACTCTCTTGTCTGCTAGGCTTTCCTTTGAAATCATGGCAGAAGCCTCTACTACCTCTTCACTGTTTGAACAGTGGCAGCAGTGACTTGTGAGTGCCTTAAGGTTTTGACACTGAGAAGTTAATTCCGGGAAAATAATGCTCTAAATGGTTCAGAGTTAGAGGAAGGCGCCCTGGAGCTCTCATTTCAAAAGACTGTGGTCTAGAAAAGCCTTGAAACAAATTTCTACTAATTGTATACCACCAAACCTTTGATGGCTGAGGCCTTAGATGGGTAAAGTGTTGCCAATTCATGAGAGGCCCACAAGGCTCTTTTCTGTTGTCCAGGTACAAAATACTTGGCTTGTTTGTACTGGTAATAGTCCCTTTAGTAATTGTACCCTCCGTGGTCATAACTTTATAGGCACTTCTTTTCCAGCCAAACTGCAAGTTTTTCACATGTTTCTACTCCATTTTGCTCCCAGTTTTCATTGTAAATCTGGCTGAAAGCGCCCACAAGTACACATGCCACTGCCTGAATGCTGTGTTGCTTCAAATTTCCTCCATGAGAAATCTAGTCTATTTGTCTTTTAATCACAGCTTCACAGAAAGTCTCAGAGCATGGAAAAAAATGTAGCTCTGTTCTTTGTCAGAATGTAACATGAGTGGCCTCTAGTCCAGTTCTCAGCAGTGTCCTTATTTCCATCTGATAATTCGTCGGCACAGCCTTGCTGTCCATATTCTGTCAGCCTTACAGTTTCCAGCCTCACCAAAATCACCCATTAAGCTGTAGACATTCTGTAGCCCGCTTCTCCATACTTTTCCAGATTCCTTCTACAAAGCAATTCTAAACCATATCATCCTGTGTAATGATAACAAGCAACTCTACTTGTCACCAGTTTTTTCTTTTAGTTAGCTATCACTGTGACCAAAATATCTGAGATAATCATCTTCCCAGGAAGAACATTTATTTTAGCTCACAGTTTCAAAGTTTTTATTCTAAGATTGCTTGGTCAATTGCTGTGGATCTGTGTCAGCACAGTATATCATGACAGAAGCATGCAGTCAAGGAGATCTGTTCACCTCATGGTGGCCCAGAAATGAGAGAGGAAGAATCCAGGGCCCCAATATCCCATTCAGGAGCATACCCCCAGTGACCTCGGCCCTACCCCCTTTAGGTTTCTTTGCCTCTCAGTAGCACCTGAGAGGAGATCAGGCCTTTGACACAGGAATTTTTAGGGATAGGACACTCAAGATCCAAATTATAGCAACAAGAATCTTCTTTCCTACTTTTCCTAGTTTGCTTATTTTTACCCTTTAGCTCAATTGTTGCTTTTTCAAGGAAGCCTTTTCTAACTCAGTTAAGTCTATTTAGAATAGATTTTTATAACACCATGAATTTCTCATTTACAGCATACTGCAATTTTTATGTTCATGTAGTTATTTAATTCCCTGCAGTGAAATGCCAACATATGCTACCTCTGGATGAACCTCAGAAATACTATGTGAAGTGAAAGAGCTACACACAAAAGCCATAAATTGTATGATTCTATTTGCATGGAATATTTGGAATAGGCAAAATAAAACTTTTATTGTTTAGAGTATAAGCTCAAACATTTACTTAATAATTAAATAGTAGCTGTGCATGTGCTTACATAATATGTGTATATTTGCACATGCATATGTGTATACATATGTAAATGTATTTCAGATGCTGCCTTAAATACAGTATTCTGATATAAATTAATGTGCTTATTACTGTCAAGAAAATTGCATCTCGAGGGAACAAAAAACAAGTGTACTTTATTATTATAGTTACTTAATAAAATACCTATATATAAGTTTCTAAAAGACTTCATAGTGGAAATGAAAGTTGAGCTTGGCTCTTAAAGTGAGAGCAGAGGTTCAACCAGACTACGTGGGGAGGTGGTAATTGGTATTACTTGGACTAAAATGAAAAGGCTGGTAGTATATACATAAACATATATAAAAGTAAATTTGCTGTGTTTATGGAAACAAACATATTGTTGGCTTGTTTGAAATGAATAGAGTAAGACTATGTGTTATGGTTTATATCTCAGTATTCCCCACACGTCTCGTGTGTTAAAGGTGATTGGATTATGGAGTTGCTATAGCTGGCTTACTATTGGGTGAGGCTGGTTGGAGGTGGGTAACTGGGGGTGTGACCTGGAAGGGTATATCTCTTTCCCCAGCTCCTTACTGTTTTCTCTTCTTCCTGAGAGCCATGATATAAGTGGCATTCCTTTATTCTGCCCCTCTGCCCTGCCCTATCTGTCTTGGAGTCTGATGACCATGCAATAAAACCCTGAGCCAAAATAAAAGATTTGAGTGTTAGGTTTTTGTTCCAGTGACAAAAAAAAAATGTGCAGTCATTTACATATGTGCATAACAGAGTGACATTAGGAATCAGACTATAGGCATTACAGAATGACAGAACTGTTTTCTCCAAAATGGGGATAAAGGTTTTATTGGTGATGAACATGTCTGGGAACATCTGGAGTTAGGGAGACATATAGGTTGTCAGCAGATGCTCAGGTACGGAGTGTGAGGGCCCAGCACCTAGAAGGGTGGAAACACACAGGACATGGTGACTTGGAACATGATAGAGGATGTGAGGAGTAGCAACAGCTGAAGAAGACTCCTCAGTGCCTTGCTTAGAGCTGCGCTCCATTTGACAGCATTTACTCTGGTTCCTTCCTTCATGTTATTTTATAGAAGAAGCACAATTTTTATGCACTTACAGTTTCCCTGTTTACCCTTTCTTTCAGGTAGATCTTTTGCGAGCAGGAGAAGTTCCTAAGCCTTTTCCTACACATTACAAAGACCTGTGGGATAACAAACATGTCAAAATGCCTTGCTCTGAACAAAACTTGTACCCTGTGGAAGATGAGGTGAGAACAGAACAAGTTCTTCTAGTCCCTGAAACATGGTGTAGTACTCTTTTTGACTTCTGATTCTGTCATACACAATAATTTAGAATACCTTGATCATGTTTTTCTTTTGCTATAAGAATGGTGAGCGAACTGCAGGGAGCCGGTGGGAGCTTATTCAGACTGCACTTCTCAACAAATTCACTCGACCCCAAAACCTGAAGGTATGTTGTTTTTTCTATTCTTGTCTCTTAATAAACTCTTAAGACTTAGGCCTGTATTTTTTCCTTCAGAAACATTTTCTGATCACAGACTCAAGCATTCTTTATATGCAGAGTGCTTCTTCCTGGCACTAGAAAGGCTCCTTAGATACTCTGGAAGACTGAGGCAGCAGGATAGCAAGTTTGAGCCCACCCTGGGCAGCTTAGCAACTTAGTGAGACCCTGTCCCAAAATAAAAATGAAAAAGGTTTGAGGATGTAGTTCAGTGTGAAGGCCCTGGGTTTTCAGTCCTTAGTACCACAAAGGAAGGAAGGAAGAGGGGGGAAGGAGGGAAGAAGGGCTTTTTAGAGACATTCTGACATTCTTAATTTTTACCCTGTCACTAGGAAATGAGTAGAAGAATTGAGAGTTGTAAATGACTTGCCCAGAGCCATATAGAATAATTTGGAGAACAAGGAATAAGGCCTCTGTTTCTTGAATCCCTGTCCAATTTCCTTCAATCTAAGCTTCTCTTATTTTTTGTTTAAAAATTATGTTTCTGAAATCTCTTTAAAAGGAAATCAGGAAAGAATTATGACTCTAGCTATGTGTGTTTAAAAGGGAAGCAGAATTTGCTGATGATTAAAGTATACATTAAGTATTCTGTTTTTTATTGCTTTTAATATAGCTTCTAACAATTTAATAATTTATTAATCTTAATATATATTGGCAGTCATTTATTTTTACTTTTAGTATTTCATTTAAAACCATGAGGGCAACTCTTAGATTGTTTTCTTGATACATAAAATATGTATGAGTAGACATAATTTTAGGGAAATACTATAACTGTTGAGATTTTTAACATAAAACTATAAACAGTGACAAAATTTTCTATATTTTTCATGAAAAGGGGTTTCATTTTCTTTCAGTGGTTTGTTATGGGTGTTTTCTCTGGTTTTGTAACCTTTACCACTTATACTTGATAGTTACTTTTATACTGTCTATACCTTTTAGTAGCTCCTGAATTTTTCCATTTACATGAAAGATATTAAAATGTATTTTTAAAAGTTTTTCATTATAAATATTTTTTCCAAATGGAAAAAATTATCAAGGCCTACTAGAGCTTATTTTTAATGTAATGTTAGTTACATATGTACAGACATAAAACTAAATGTGAACTCCTTATGCTTATACTATTTATGCAGCTTTATTAATTTGGTGTTTTTCCAATTTTAAGCATGATGGACCATCATTTCATTTGTTTATGATCAGAATGAAAATTTATAATCAGTATTCCTTTTTTTGTATAGATTTTTTTAAACTACTGACCTAACCCCCAAAATGCTATATAGAAAAACAAGTTTTAAATACTATATGAAGGGCAGAGGATATAATTTAGTGAGAGTCCTTATGAATAGAGCACAAAGCCTTTATTTAGTTCAGTCTCCATCACTGAAAAGAAAAGAAAGAGAAAAAATACCATATAAATAAAAGCTATTTAACTTGTATTTACTCCTTTTATAATCATAAACATTTGGTATGTGCATAAATGGGATCTCTGGAGATCATCAGCTTGCCAGTAAATATAGTAGTGACCACTATGATGCAGGTTCCTTAGAAATTAACATACCTATACTGTGATGTATCCTAGAATAGCTTAATATTTCTACCATTTTTATCTGCATAAAATATCAGTCATCATTCCTATAATGTTTCCTTTTCTTCATAAAACAAAATATATATTCACAAACACAGAAGCAGTTCAGGCAAGAATATTATGTAGATCCATTTGAGAAACAGTCTTATGGTCTTCTAAACTGGCTGGTTTTTAAATTATTCATATTTTTCTTCAAGCATTCTGCTCATGTCTAGCAGTCCCTTAGTGCACCATGATTACTTTAGGAAGCAATAATTGCTTTAAAGCAAATTCCTCCTCTTATTTATTTTATGGTAGATACAACTAAACAGAATAATCCATTGAAATTTTCTTATATCTGCTTATGGTAATTGTCTCCTTTGCTTGAAGAATGCTATGAGAGAAGGGGAAAAACATTAACTCTCTCTGACTAATTGAATATAATGATCTTTTTTCCTGTTTTTATGTCGATGTTAAATTTAGAGGGATCCAACAGATTCAAAGTTTAAAACAGGAACAATGTTCTCAAAATTAGTATTTCTGTTAATAATGTGTTTGATAATTTATATGAAAAGCACTTTTTTGCATTCATTTTGCATTACAAACTGAAAAGAGTATTTAGAGTTGATAGCTAAGAATACAAAGGAGCATCCTGTTTTTCCCTAATGGTAGACCTAATGGTAGACTACTTTTGAGATTTGAAGACCAAAGTAAAGATAAATACAATCAATCAGTCCTCTGTATCTGCAGGTTCCTCACTTTTACATTCAACCAAGAGTGATTCAAAACTTTTGGAGAGGATTATAAGTAATCTAAAGGAATTCAAAGTACATGAGCAGATGTACATACACAAATGCTTTCCTGTCTTTTATCCAGGAATTGAACAGCGTCAGGTTTCGATATCCTTAGGGTGGGGGGTGAGTTTGAACCTATCCTTTGCAATAGAGTAGGACAGCTGTATTAGGGATTAATGCTAAGTATAAATTGTCATTAAAGACTAGAGTGCAGATGCTATTTCAGATGTTTTTCTTCATCAATTTTAGGGAATAATTTATAAGAAAATGCATGCTTTCACAGTATGTAATTTGATCTTTGATCAGTTTTGACATTTGGATCTATTGGTAAAGCTTTCCATCACAGTAAAGGTAGAGAACATTTATGTCACCCTCAAATATTCCTCTCACCTCTTTGTAGTCAATTTCAGGCTCTGCTCTGACTTCAGTAACTTACCTGCTGTCTTTCACAATAGGTTAGTTTACAGTTTACATACTGAAGTCTCAGTCTGTGTGCTATCATGTCTGGCTTCTTTCATTCCGAATGAAGATTTTTGAGACTCACATATGTCATGAGTATATCAGCAGCTTGCTCCAATGTGTATATTACTAGTCATCTGCTTATACACATTGCTATTTGTTATAGATAGTTTTATTTATTACTTGATTCAATTTTGAACTCAGATACCAGTGATTAGGGGAAAAAATCTGTAAAATCTTTTAATTCATAACAAGTTTTATTTTTATGGCTTATGAGTGAAAAATGACAGCTTTTTTACATCCTGTTATTTTATGGTTCATGTTAATTTTTCTGCGGGAAGTTGGATATCCCCTGGTCCCAAGTGAATAAGATAAAGTTTGTCAAGCCAAGTTTTAATCTAGGTCCATAGTGCTTTGTTTGGCATGAATGTTTTTCAGGAAGCTATTTGGCAGAATGTGATTTTTTAAAAACTTCATTATGAAAAAATTTGAAAGGTTTATGATAGTACTCCAGTGGTTTTCAGACTTGTGTTTCAGTTTAAAAAGTTTTAATTAGTATTACCAATATATTTATATATTCTGTATATTTGTTACTTTATTGTTATATATAGTAAAATAAAATCAAAATAGATTTCTAAATGGATGCGATAAGATGTAATTATAAATATTTCTTCCTGCACAATGAAGGGGTTGCCTAACTCTGGAAACCCATGTATAGTACTGGCTATTCAGAATGTTGAAAGTTATACCAGTAGATGGCATATTTTGACTTTTCATTCTGTGTAAATACATAATTTGTGTGAACTGGTAGAGAAAGATAACCAATTGTATGGAGCTTGTAAAAGTAGCTGATAATAAGGGGTAAAGATCACTTTATACTTGAAAGCAGTATTTCTTAATGTTTTTTCTTCATTACACTCTACCCCAGGAGCCTTTTTAAACATTTTCCTCTAATCTCCTCCTCCCTGACACATACAAAATTTGAGCTCTACAAATAGAACATGTTTCTCTGTGTGAGCATGTTGGTAATAACCCTTTTCATGTCCATGAATTATTGTGATCTCTTATTTTTCATCCTCCAAGAGCCAATTTTTGTCAACTTTAAATATATCAACCCATTTAAATTGCATGCTTTAAGGTATTCATGGGTTTTCCCTATTATTTGACCTTTCTAATCTCAGTTTTCTTAAGTGAATTATAAATTAGTATGCATTTTGTTTGTCTGTACCTATTGATATGGGGTAGGTAATGGTAGAAGGAAACTTGTCCAGCAGTAAGAAATTTACTAGAAGTAGTTCATAATAGAAATAAGGCTATTCATAGATAATTCACATGGCTGCAGCATGAGATTTTGCTTCTGCTTCTTCCATAGGATGCTATTCTGAAATACAATGTGGCATATTCAAAGAAGTGGGACTTTACAGCCTTGGTTGATTTCTGCGATAAGGTAAAAGTATGCATATTTCTTTAGCTGTGAAAGAATCCAACAACTTTGTAAGGTTTGAGAAAAATATTCATAATTCTTGTACATTAACAAAATTATCTTTTTATTTTCATGGCTTTTCTATATTTTTCATTACATATTTTAGGTAGAGATAAATAGGATTTAACACAGATTTTATTTTATTTTTGATAATGTATATTTTCTATCATATTGTTGTACCATTGTTGACATTATCAATGGATGCATAATATTCCATCACTAGATTTGACAAAGCTGTTCCTATTCAGACATCCAAATTGTGGCCAGGTTTATCCTGTTCTCATTTGCACTGTAGTAACCTGTGTGTGTGTGGATGTATGTTTATCGACATGCTCGCACATACCTATGTCTTTCCATATTTGATATTGTTTCTTTAGATAATTCCCAAAACTCAGATACCTGGATAAAAGGACACAAAATATGTGTAGCTTTCTATATATGCTGTAAAATGATTTTCTGCAAAGAATTGTAGCCATCTACCATGCCACAAACAAGTGATGAGAGTATTAACTTTCATACATCCACAGAATGGACATTATCTATTTTGAAAAAATGCCAGCATACTTTTTTAACATTTGAAATGATTATAAATGCACAAAAAGTTGCAAAGAAATGCATGAAGAAGGGGAGGCCTATCTACCTTTCACTTTCCCTCAGTGTTGACCACTTGCATAACTAGTATATAGTACCTACACTAAGAAATTGAAATCAGAGCTTATACAGATTTTACCAGTTTCCCATGCAGTCTTTTTATATTTCCGTATAGTGATATCCTATATTCCCCAGTTCCATGTAACTGCCCTTAACGAGTGACAGAGCCACTCCATTGCCACATGGCTTACTTGCTGCCTTCTGTAGCCGCACTGGCCCCATTCTGATCCCTGACAGCCACATAGCTCTCCATCTCTTACCATTTCTTTTCCAAAATGGTTGCGATACCTTTTCACATTGCCTTTTCTCACTCAGCGTAATTGTCCTACACTTTCTCAGGTGTATCAGGTTTTTATTGTGGTTCTTGTTAACCTTTCATTGCTGAGCAATATTCATAGCATGTAAAGATAATAATTTAATAATAGGCCCTGTAAGGCATTTGGGTTATTGCATTTTTCACTCTTTCAACTAAAATTGCTATGAATTTTGTTTACAGTCTTTCGCATGCATGTAGGTTTTTGCTTTTTTTGTGATAAATATCCAAGAGTGCAATTGTTAAGTAAATATTTGCTAAATATAGTTTCAGTTTTAGAAAAGACTGAGAAACTACCACTTACCCCAAGAGCTGTACCAAGCACTGCGTTTACTTAGTAACTAAGCCTCCCCTCCTATAAGAAAAAAGACTTTCATATATAACCTGTTTTTGAAATTGTACACAATTTGATTCTTCTGCTTGTTCTAATGTTATTTTGAGTCATTAAATAATTTGTTTACTAAAAATAGAAACTAAAAGTAATTTTTGAAATGGAAACAT
Organism: Dinomys branickii; assembly: GCA_004027595.1. Taxonomy (NCBI): domain Eukaryota; kingdom Metazoa; phylum Chordata; class Mammalia; order Rodentia; family Dinomyidae; genus Dinomys; species Dinomys branickii. The sequence continues at coordinate 91,781 of PVLD010005097.1, read as the reverse complement.
TTTGAATAAAACGTCGCTAATATTTATACTAGAGATTTTGATTATCTAACAGAATAATTACTGAACTTTGAATGTATCCTGCATTCCATGTGAATGTCCATTTTGAGTTAATTTCATATATGATAGGAAGTGGGGAGCCAGTATTGTTTTGCTTGTCCCACCACCATAGGTTGGAAAGATTCTTCCATCCCTATTGACTTATCTTACTAGCACCTTTCCCAAAACCCAGTTGACTATAAATGTGAAAGTTTATTTCTGGCCTCTTATTTCTATTCCTTTGATCTATATGTCTGTCCCTATGGCCCTAACACACTATCTGGATTTCTTTAACTTCGTAATAAATTATAAAATCAGGTATCATACATCCCATAACTTGGATCTTTTTGTAGTATATTTTGGGTATTGTGCATCTTTTGCATTTCAATATGAATTTGGGGACTAGTTTTTTAAATTTTGCAAAACAAATTGTTCAGGGCTGTTTTATAATCATGTTAGTAGATGGCAAACTAATTCTGCATTTCTGACGAAGTACAAGTGTAGTTGCAGGGTTGCCTTATTGAGCTTTTGACCCAGGTAGAGTTTAAAGGCAGCCATCTAATAAGTCATAGATGCCCTTATGCCTCTGTCAGAAAATTGTACAGCCCAATATCCTGATCTAAATGCCTCTTGCTTGTACAGTGGTGTAATTTCTGATGTGTGGAAAAGTTGATAGAATCTTCTTTGTCTCTTATCAGAACATAACACTTGTATTTTATAATTTTCTGGGCTTTAATCAGACACAGTGGTTCATCTTGCTAAGAGGTAATACTAAATTGGATGCCTTATGATGGCAGTAAAACATGCCCTTGCTTGTAATACCTCTGTCACTTTGTTATGTGGTGAAGTGTTCTACCCCTCACCCTTAAATCAGAATACAGAGAGGACCTTGTTTCTCTTCTACCTGCTGACCTTGCCCAGAAGCATGCCTGAAAGGATAATATATAGCAAGTTTTGGTGTTTAGTGTAGATCATAAATATGAGGTGATTACTCCAGTGCTGATGATAGTTTTACAGTGCTTTAGGGAGAAGAGTCATTGCATTTTATTGACCTTCGATTTTCATTTATTTTGTAAACCATGTAGAGGATTGATAGAACCCATACGATACCACATACTAATTTCTTGCTGTGTTTTTCAAGTTTACCCGTGTATATAATAACCTATAGTGATAGCTAGATATAAATGTATATTTGAAATATTTTATGCTATATTATGAAATCTTGGTTAGGCATGGTGGCACACACCTGTAATCCCAGCACTGTAATCCCAGAGGCTGAAGCGGGAGGTTCACCACTAGTTCAAGGCCAGCCTGTATTAACAGAGTGAGACCTTGTCTCAAGAAAAAAAATTGATAAATAAAATCTTCTATGCTATATAGCTTTATAACTTTAGTCTTAATGATTACATAATATTCTATCAAATTGATAAATAATTTGCACAGCCATTCCAGTGTTAGAGGCTTGAAGCAATCTGTGTAAAGTGTATGTAGAGATTCAAAAGTGTTTTTTCTTTGACAATTTGCTGTTCTGTCATTGCTTGTGTACCTAAAGATGACATTGGATCTTTCATAGGTTTGCATGTCTTCCTATTCATCAAGTCTCCAAAAGCATTAATATAGAATTTGATGAAGTCATGGCCAAGGTGTGCCGTAGTTATTGAGAAGTGAGTGTCAGGCACATGTGGATAGCATTAGTGGAGCGAAAGGGGATCTTTAATGTAGGGGTTTACCCTGGTTTTAGATTATAAATGAATTTTATTTACTTTCCTTTGTGTGTCTATATTCTAGAGTAGGAATGCTTGTTTATCTATAGGATGCTTAAACATTGCTTACTGACCAAATTTGGAGATTGTTTTATTTTTTATATTGCTAAATTTAGTTTTTAATTCATACATACACCATAGAAATTATATCTGTTCATGGGATGTCACTTTGGCATTATAATACATGTATAGATTGTATATGTTTAAGTCAAGGCAAAACATCTTGTTACCTCAAACATTTATGATTTCATTATAGTGAAAACATTCAAGATTCTTACTTCTAGTTTTTTAAAATATATATTATTATATCAAGATTAACATTTTAGAGTTTACTTTCAGGCTCTTAATTTTTATGTCCTTAAAATCCTTTTGTGTGTGATGAATTTTGTAACCCAAAGCGTTTTAGAGCAGGAGTGAACACCAACAGTCATTTAATGTGAATCCAGATCACTGATACTACCTACAGACTAGTGTCCAGCACAGCAAGCAAGAGACCACAGTACTTCTCATCCTGCCATTTGAGCATCCTCTATTGGAATGCAAGTGAGGAGTATTGCCAAAGCTTTTAGTGTTTTTTCAGAACCCAGCAAAAATCAAAGAGATGAATTTATTAATTTGTAATGTAATGTACAGGTATATATTTAGGTGATCCTAGTTGAAATGGCTGTTATTTAGTGTTTTGCATCTTAATTCTAATATTGGTCTTCTTCCCTGCCAGCTGTTAGAAATGCTAGGAGCAAATAATCTGTGTTTTATGGCCCTCCTGTGTGGTGTTCCACAAAATTAAATGCAACCACTTCAATAATTTGTATTCTAAATGAATCAGTATACCTACTCCTGGTGTTTTTCACAGGAAATTTTAACAAAGTGCCCTATATGTTCACAAAGATTTTCTTATTAATACATTGTAGAAGAATTTTAAGGGCTTCCATCTTACAATAACTGTGATATTACTTCATTGTATTTTTAGCAAATTAACTTGTGAAATCTACAACCAAACGACTGAAAAAGGATAACGATATATATATATAGTTGAGATATATAGTTGATACATAGTTGAGAGGGACATATACGTGAGAGGGATTACTTCTGTTAAATTATTTAATACGAAAATTTTGCATTATAAAATGGATTTTACGTAGGCAACTTTTTCAGCAAATGGATTGATTATTGAAGGGAAACGTAAGGATTTTAGTCACTATTCAATCTTCCTTTCCATCTTTCACTTTATGCTGAGATCAAAAATAAGGATGAAGCCATGTATGGTGGCACATACCCATAATCCCAGCACTTGTGAGCCTGAGGCAGGATCGCCACAAATTTAAGGCCAGCCTGGACTATATAGTGAGACCCTGTCTCAAAAACAAAAACAAATGAACAAATACTAGGAATTAATAAGCCTCTGATTACTCCTTCTGTTGGTTTTCCATAAAGGCTGCCATCAATAACTACATGAGATGTACTAATTTGTGTGTTGGTTTTTGGTATATGTTGCTGCTAAAAGTGGTCAGTGAGAAATTGGAATCTAGGAATAGAACATATTAAGAAATAAAAAATGAAAATAGAAAGGTTTTGATGGCTGCATCTAGGCTAGTGATACATTCTTTTTGAAAATATACATTTTTCTTTTTTAATAAATAAAAACAAATCTGTACCTTAGATTATATGTCTAAAGTGGACTAGGCTAATAATACATTCTTTTTGAAAACACACAATGTTGTTTTTTAATAGATAACAGCAGAAAGTCTGTACCTTAGATTATATATCTGAAATGGACTTGTTCTCTTTTGTTGGCTGTGACCTGCCAGGGAAAGACTGGTTAAAGCTTCTCTCCCTGGAAACAAGAATATGTAAATCTACACTAAGGAACTTGACTCCTTTTATGTGCTCCCAACTTTTAAAAGGTAAATAGGATTATGTTGAGTTTTGGAGGAGGCAAATTAAGCAGAGCAGAGTTTATGTCTAAGTCATCTTTTTTTCAATTCTTGATGTGTTACTTTAAAATGTAGAAACAAGCACAACAGAATTCATTGTCCCTAAAATTGAGGCATGTACTATGTTTAACTAAATTAATTTTTTTTTGATTCAGGTGCCCATGAAAAACTAAAAATTATGTATTAACAGAACTTAAATAGAAACTCAGAAAAACAACATAAACTTGTATTCAAATAGATTATTAACAGTTATCAAACATATATATAGTGATAGCTAAAAGAAATTGTTTCCAGTCACATATTTCTTATGTGAAAAAATTTAAATGTAACATTAAAATTATTAGGCAGAAGTCAAGCATAAGGGCTACATTATGGACTACCTGACCTAGATTGTAACATACTATTATGGTCACCTTATCTCATGATAATTAGAACTGTGTCAGAGTACTTAGTATTTTGTGTGTTAAAATTTTTATTTTATTTTTATTTTTATTGTATTTTTTCTTTTTGAGATAGGATTTTGCTATGCAGTTAAGGCTGGCCTTGAGCTCACTTTGTAGCCCAGGCTGGTCTTGAACTTGCAACGATCCTTTCGCATCAGCCTGCCAAGTGCTAGGATTATAGGCATGTGCCGCCACGCCCAGCTGTATGTTGAAAATTTTAGAACAAAATTAATTTTGAGAATCTTTTTCTTTCTCCTCCTACCCTCAACCCTCCTGCAACTTCATTGGACACTAATATTCCTTAGAATATTTTGGAAAATGCTGTTCTGAAGCAATTGGTTGTAACTGCTGTTTCAAATCAGAACCAATTTATTTATCCAATAACGTGTAAAGATTGTGGTCTTCCCCAGTGATAGCCTTTTGGCATTATGGGTCTTACTGTTTTGTTTTTTTGGTACAACAGGAGTCAGTTTCTAAATGCTTATAAACACATTTTTCCTTAGCTGCTGATTTTAGAATTCTTCATAGATAAACTATTTTCTGGGTCTTGCTTCAAAGCTTAAAATTTTTTGAAGTATCCTTGTTATATGGCTCTTAAGTCCTGTAGCAACCTCCTAATCAAATGAAAATAGACTTGAATGTTGCTTAAGACTACAGCTAATGTCTTTATCTTGCTAGCTTCAAACTTCTGATTTGGAATTCAGTGGAAATTTAACCTTTTTGGATTTCTTCCCTTGGTGACTCATAGTCTCTGGAATCAGTAAGATCTACATTACTTTACAGTTCAACTTAATTTTTTTATTCATAAGAACTATAGGAGCCAAAAGGCAGCTAATCAGAGTCACTAAAATATTAAAATAGGTGAACTGTTAGATTTGTATGGAATAGGGGGAATTCCTGTCTCTTTCCCCAGTGAGGTTAATGTGTGCTTTTGAGTTACGACATCAGTGATTGTTGAAACAGTACCATCCCATAGGACACATTGCTCTAGTTGGAGCAGAGCCTTTAACTTGATAAACTTCCTACATTATTATGGAAAGTTAGTTTTTATTGACCCTACATGCATTCTGTCACTGATGAAATTAGAGTTATGTTGTGATTGTAAAGCACTGTCTGGGTTGTACTTATTCCTGTGGCAGACAAGGAGGTTAGATTTTATAGATACTCAAAAATAGAAATGCATTCAATAGAATTCTTCCTGTATTCTAATACTGTAATGAAATTGAACTCGTACATTAATGTCCTGGCCTTTTATTCATTCATTTGGTTCAAATAAAAATAGAAGCCATTTCTTTTCATGTTGCTATGGCATTAATTTCATTATCTAGAAACCTACTCTGTTAGAAGTGATAATAATTCTTTGTTTTAATTTCTGCTATGATTTATATTTCTAACATCTTGTTTGTTGTTCTGCTGTTCTAGTATGGTTTGAATTTTTTGTATTATATCTACAGAGTTTGAAATAAATTCCTTAATTCTTGTTCAGTAAATATATATTTATCCTTTTTATGTTCAACTTAATAAGAATTCTGTGTTCCTTTTGTGTAACACTGTTATCTGCAATAGCATCTCATATTTAAATCTGCATACATTTGTAGCCTATATTATCCAAAGGTAATAATATGCATAAGTAAAAACTGAATGTTAGATGTTTTTCAAATTTGCACAGTTTCAATGTGTGGCCTATGTGAAAAGCAGTAAACTCAGTGATAAAGATTAGACATGTCCACTGGCCTCTTTGGGAAGTTCACCATCAGTGCTGTGGTACCACAGATTTGGAGTTTATGGTCTTTTTTGGTTGGTACTGGTAGTATTCCTATTACCACAGTTTATTACTGTGGTAATGACAGGTAATGCAGATCCTAAGCTTACTAAAGAAATATTCACTATAGTGTATTAAAGTTTTTCTTAAACGGAGGGACATAGTGTCTGGTTGCCACAGGTATTCTGTAATTACCCAAAGAGCACTATAAAAAGGTACCTGGTACAGCATGAACCGTTTTCCAACATTGTGAAATGCAATGTTTTCAAATGAACTCCTTGCAATTGGTCTTATCCACCACCCACCCAGTAGAAAGCCCAACTCAACTAGGAACGTTTCCTGTGGGAGTAGAATGTTGCAACTGCTCACTGTGTATGTTCACTAGATTAGTAGCTGTGTGTACAGCCTTTTTTTTTTAACCTGGTTCCTGCCTCCTTTATGGTCTTTTCCTACTTCCAGGCCTGCTGCTTACCTTGTAAACCATTCCATCTTCAGTTCTGGAAACTATCTGGAGCAGGCTTCACCTGTCTCAGGCATCTGAGACTTACCTCTTCCACCTCGGGACCTGAACACACTTTTCCAGGTCCTGTTTCCAGCGAGCTATGTCCTAACAGCACATCATAAATGAATTCACTGATGAGCATGGCCCTGCCATGATCCAGTCACCTTCCAAAAGCCCCACCTCTGAATGTGAGACTTGTGGGGGACATTCTAGATTTAAACCATAGCGGGGCCTCAAGACAGTATGTGAGACCCTATACTTTATTTAACCCATATGACCACAGCTTGGGTCTGATTAGCCCCGGTTCCAGCCTCCTGTATAAGATCATGAGTTATGAATTCCTGTCCTCTCATAACCCTGTAGCTTACTATTCACTCATTCTTATTGTGCTTTCTATTTTTTAAAGTCTCCACTGCTTTTTCTTCTTTTCTTCTGGTCCACTGTTTCTCAGATTATATTATATGCTCAAGTAACATATTATAATAATAATTATATGCTCAAGTATGGATTGAATGAGTAAGTTAGTAGAAGGTACGTCATATTGTATTGGGAATAGTTCTGAGGTGTCTTACAGTAAAGAAACATACTTTGTTAAAAGTAAACGTTCCTTCCAAATTTATTTATAGACAGCGCCCCTTTCTATGTAACAACTTAGAATTTTACTTGTAGTTAGTATTCTATGGAACATGGTTTGTAAAACAGTTGTAATGAGAGAAGGAAGGAGGAAGGAAGGAGCCTATCTCATTGATAGGCTCGAGTTCATATTATTTAATCTTTACTTGGTCTTTGGTTCTTTTTGCCATCTTTTACAAATTTCATTACTCTAGGTGGTAAGCCTTTTAAAAATTGTTTTCTAATCTTTACACCACTGTATAATTCATCTGCCCTGTCCCACCTCCTGGGGAGATATGATTCTATCTTAAAGGTAAATTTTTTTATTTCCTTCATTTTAAAGATTTCAGTATTCTTCATCCTTTCTTGTGATCTCAAAGAAAAAGGTATTCTTAATCCGATTCCTCATATTTGTCATGTCCAAAGCAAAATTAAACTTCAGGATACCTGTGTCCCAATTTCATCCTCTTTTTCAGTACCTAGCTAGTGTCTGCATGACTTTTAGTGTTTAGCATGGCTGTTGCTTCTGTAATCGACTTTAAAACATTCTTTATTAGACAGGAATTTTTAGAGGTATTTTAAGTTCACAGCAAAATAATGAAGGTACAAAGATTTCCCATGAACTCCTTGCTCTAATACCTGTATGGCAGTGTGGTACATTTGTTACAGGTAATAAACCTGCACTGACATATCATCAACACATGAAGTACTGGAATTGACTTTTTGTCCATCTGCAATTTGTTAGTCACTTTAGCTGCCTCCTGTCTCAGCCACCTCTCCCTGCTGATCTCCCATGTCCTCATGTTGAAGTATGTTGGTTGCAAACCTGTGACACTATGCCTCAGCCGGCTGTTTATTATCACTGAAAGCTCTAAAAGGTTCACCATCACTGTTATAGTAAGATGTTGTAATTTTGCTTCCTAAATCCTTGAGTCTCAACTGTCTCTTCCATCATCATGACTCAGCTAGAACATCACCAGTCATCTAGCTGGCCCCTGTGTACTGGTTTGCTCCTTTTAAATCCAGCCTGCCTGCTGCTCACACACTATGCTCTCCGAAGCATAGATCTTGAAACCTTCGAATGCACCCATCTGGATTTATCCCTAGTGAGTGTTATTTATGTCATTCCATGACCTTACCCACCTCTCAAGCATCCTCTTATGCTTCTTCCCCGACAGAGCCTCCTAGTCTATGTATGATTCTTCATCATGCTGTTTGCTGGCTCTTGACCATCCTTTAGGATTCACCTCAGTCTCAGTCTCCTCTAGTACCTTTCTGTCTTCTCACCCTCCACTAAGTTGCTCTGTGTGGTCAGAGCAGGACCTGTGCCACCTCCATGCCTTTGCCACATAAAGGCATAATCTGTCTGCAAAGTGCTCACATCCTTGCTGGGCTGAGCTTCTCCAGAGCAGCTGAATGTTTTCTAGTTGATGGCTAGCACACAGAAATGTGGGTCTTGAGCCATGATCTTTTATGAGAGATTTAAGAATTATTCTTGTAAGGTGTTAGTTGATCATTTTATATTGGCAGTTGCTAAGAAGAAAGGATGAAGCAAGAACACATAAGCTTTATGGCTGTTACATGTTATTTTTATAAATGCAGTCTCTTTGTGTCTACATTTCACAGTGCTCACTCTAATGTACAAAGTGGACTCTTAATGCATGTTAGTAACATTTGAATACAGGTACATAGAGGGGACCTGTTGGGCTGTTCTCTTCCTCAGATTCCTGAGCTCACCAGATCCACAGTTCAGGGATCCATTTACTAATGTCCCACATGATTGATTGAACCTCAGCTCTAATCTGTTTCATTTGATATCTCTAAATGCTACACCAGTGTTAATATCTTCAGTCTTATACAGGCAGTAAAACCAGAGTTATTTCAAGAGAAATATTTGACCATTTTCAAGCTCATCATAACTTTGAAATGAATTGCAGTTAACAAAAGTAGCCTGGTGCAATTGAGTAAAATGAGGCACATTTACAACTCTTTTTAAAAAGCTGCAGATTTGTCATCTGTGGTTGCATATCTGCGAATCTCTGGTTCCTCCTTGCCTGGCTCTGATTATTTCACTGTGGTTGTCTAGCAAGTAGGACAAGATCTGTGCCGCTCATGTGGTAGCCAATGGCCATATGTAGCTCTTTAAATTGAATTGAACCAAAATGAAATAAAATGTCACATTCAGATTCTCATTCACACTATTCCAAGAGCAGGATAGCATATGTGGCTGGTAGAGAGCACAGATGTAGACACTTTGGTCGCTGCAGAGTTCTGGGTTACATGGCCCTGAGTCATGGCTAAGGTTCGTTTTACATCCTTTTGAAATCTTTCTATGTACAGTAGAAGCTGCTGATGGGTTAGAGGCCCTTCACAAGGAGCCTCTGAGCTTATTATTTATGAACATTCTTTTGACTGTATTTTGAATTTCTTTCTATTTTGTATATTACCTGAAATAATTGGTTGCTAGGTAAAACTTGGTCAGGTTTTTTTCAAAGATAGTTGTATTTCAATAGCAGCATGTGTTTGAACTATTGATGGAGTTTTATTTTTTCCTTTGAAAAATCTGCCACCAGAGGGTGCCCTCAAACCTTGTGAGAAAAGTAGGTTTGTTTCATTGTTAGTAAGCGTAAAGTTCAGCCTATAGTTTGTTTGCTTTGGTTTTTTTGAGATGTAGTTCAGGTTGGCCTTGAACTCACTATGCAGTCCAGGCTGACCTCAAGCTGGTGGCAGTCCTCCTTCCTCGACCTCCAGATTCTTTAATTACAGTCATGTGCTGTCATATCTGGTGTGAGCTGAAAGTACTGATTACTAATTCAAACTGGGCTGTTTAAGAATTAAGCACTATCAGTATATCTGAAGAATACCTGACTCGTATGGGGAAATTTTTGCTATGGGTGATAAGCTAATATTTCTTAAAAGTGAAAATAAACACTTTGAAAGTACTTTGGTTGTCATGCTGGGGATTGAATTGAGGAAGTACTAAGATGCATCCCCAATCTGTTTATATTTCATTTTGGGACAGGATCTCACTGAGTTGCCCCTGCTGGCCTCAGATTTAAGATGTTCCTCCCTCAGCCTCCCAAGTAGCTAGGATTACAGACATGTGCCACCACATTCAGCTGCAAAATACTTCTCATATTTTAAAATGTCTTATTTAGAAGTATAAAGTGCGGTAAAAATTTAAGTTATTACTCATCTATGTTTCTTAGAAAAGTTAAATCCATTTTGCTTCTAGGACTAGAAAGCTTACATTACCATTATTTCTCTGAACTCTTGTCGTGTTGAGTTTGATTGCTTGTCTATAAAAGATGGATAATAGTGTAACTATGTGGTACTGAAAATATCTGTTGTCTTGTATATAATAGTACCGTGGCTTGGTGGTGTTTACAAATGTGATTGATGGATACAGCCATGTAGCTTTACAGTAACAGAAGTGAGAGATGAGAAAGACCTGTCTGAGATCTTGTACTAGTGTGGGATTACTCCTTAGGGAATAATCATTTACCGTAACTGTGTACTAAGTGAATTCTTTGGAGACAGAGGATGCTGGTGTTTTATTATACTTTGTCCTTTCTAAGGTAATACTTTGTGTATTTTATTATCAGCATGAAAAAGAGTGTGGTTATATGGTAAGTATTATACAAAGAAGAACTTGCTTCATATTTCCTAAAGCCGCACAGTTCTTGTTTAACCTAATGAAATTTGTGTTGACAGTTGTGTGACTGGTTTTGATTAGAGGCATATTTTGTTTCAAGAACTGATTGTGTTCCCAGATTAGATGTTAATTATTTAGAATTAGGAGTACATGATGGTAAAATTCCACCTCATGCCCAAAAGCCTGTGAATTTCAAGCTTCTGATGGCTTGTATTCTGAAGTGAGCAACTAAGGAGCGCAGAGTTCTGTCATTGGAAGAAGCTGTGACGTTGAGAAGTTGGAGAGGACTGCGATGAGGACCGGCCGGAGGTTTCCTGCTCGCTCCATTCTTCTTTCCTTCCCCAGTACTGTCTGGTGAGAGCGGTGATGAGTGTGCAGGTTGAAAGTAAAGGGCAACTGCATCACGCAGTACCTCACCCCTTTGCTAGCAGCTGTTGATGGGGAGGGAAGAACAGCGTGTACAGCCTCTTGGTTTATTCCCTGTCAGATGACTATCAGATTACATAAGGACAAGTGGGATCATATCCAGTGCAAGTTATAGAACAGATACTTTAAGGACTACCTCATTTACCCATGCTTAGAGCTTGTTATTTCAAATGCTTTTATTAGTATTTCCAACTTTCAGAATTCATAGGAAAACTGCAATAGCTTTGTGGAAAGAAAGACCAAGCCAAACAGAAACAGAAAGGCCAGGTGGGTCTTCATCCTGCCCTCCTCTGTCACCCCTGCGGACCCTGGGGCACGTGGCCCTCCACGTTGCCTGCTCTCTCTCACCACGTTCATTGTGTATTTCTTTTGATGCCATGGAATAAAATTTTGAACCATCTTATTTGCATCTGCAAATTAGCTGCTAATTTGTGCAGTATGCCTTCTTAAATGTGAAAATGCTAGATTGGCTATTTCCTGAGCCCAATTGGACTTTATTAAAATACGGAGAACATTTTTACTGAAGCCATAATTGTCAAGGGTGATACACTTGAAAGAGTCACCCTTTAGCGCCCTGTCAGCCTTTCGTGAGCCTTCAGAAATTAGAGGAAATGAGTGAGTTTGTTTTCTTGTAAGCTGTCACTTTCCTCTTTTCAAAGTGTCAGCCTGAGTTGTTCACAGACAAATGTTAGAAATACTCACCTTCTCCAGGTGATCTTTTACATAATTTAGTACTATAATTTTGTTTTTCCTCTAATTAATTTTTTTATATTATAAAAGCATACCCAAAGAGCAAGGAGATCTTAAAGATGTTCATAATTTTGACTTATGTTACTTCTTATCATATTTTTGAAACATGAGTCTCAGCCTTAGAAAACCCCAATGGGGTTTCCTCTCTTACAGTCTGTTATAGAAAGCTGAGTCCGTATATACACTTTAATTAACTTTATAAATATGGTATTTTGGCGAATAGTAGAGATCTTGGAAGACAATGGAGAGGAAGAGGATAGAACGCATCAGTTAATTTAACAGATATTTTTATTGACACACATGGACATTACTGTTCTAGCCATGGTGAATCAACCATAAATCTTGTCTTAAAGAACTGCTAGTAAGGGCTGGAAAGTATGTTCATAAATAACTACAGCATGACATAGAAAGTCTTTCAAGTGTCCCATGAAGACAGACAGAAATTGCAAAAGGGAGAGTTACTTTCGAACTAGAAAGGAAATCTGGATAGATGTTGATTGAAGAAAAGTATTTGAAAAAAGAAGACAGAAATTCCAAAAGGGAGAGTTACTTTATAATTAGAAAGGAAATCTGGATAGATGTTGACTGAAGAAAAGTATTTGATTGAATGAGATATCAAAAAGTTCAGATAAGTTTCAGAGTTAAGGAGGGAAGATATTCCAGGCACAGAGCAAATTGTATCTGTGGAAGCACAAATTGGTGCTACAGAGTGAATTGCTCAAATGCAAAGAATGTAAGATGCACAGGGAGTGTATATGTATGCATATATATGTGTATGCGTGCACACACACTCACAAATATACTTAGTACATTTATCATAAATAAGACTAGATAGACATCTAGGGCAAGGTGACCTAACTGCTGGTTCACAGGGTATGGAAAGGATAGCAAAAGCCACTGAAAGATCTCAGGGAGCAGACATACCCCAAGGTACATTTGGGCAGGAACTGGAGGTGGTTAGCAGGGCTGCAGTGATTATTGAGGTATTCTCAGTGAGACTGAGCAAGGGGCTGAGTCAGGGTAGCTTAGTGGTGATTAAGAGGAAGTCATGAATATGCGAGGTGCTGCTGGATCTGGATCAATCAGTAGGACTTGGCAGTTACTTGAGGTGGGAGTGACGAAAGGAGAGGCTCCACAGAGGTGCTAAATTACTGGCCTAGTCATTCATAGTACCTTTGCATTTAGGTACAAAGCTTTAGAATTCGTGGGATACTATTATTATATCTGAGCCTTCAGGACCCTGTGGATTAAGAAGTGTCCTCATTAAATGTTAGAAAATCAAGAATGTAAGGATTTTTCTGTGCTAGTACAGAGAGTGAATACAGAAGTAGGCCTGTAATTGTCATCTTTCAGTTTTTTGGGTTAGGCTCCTTTCCCTAAAACACCCTTCTTTGTGAACCTGGGAAGAAAACCCCTAACATTAGTCTCTGCCACCAAGTTTTTTTGTTTTTGTTTTACTAATGTGAGTGATCTGCCTTACTTTTCTAGAGTCTTAGCTTCTGTAGATGTCCTGTCCTTTCTGTCTTGCAGGGCTGCTTTCAGGTTAAAATACCATTATTTTTATTTTCACCAACTCTTAATGCAGCAAATAGCAGTGAATACTGCAATATGCTTAGTACTGGGAATGCACGACATTTAAAACACAGTCACATTTTTGCAGTGTTTAAAGTACAGGAGGAAAGAAAAACATGTAAATAATAATTGTAATAAACTATAACCAGTGGTCTTCCGAGATGTGTGTTTGGCTACAGTCACAGAGGGAGGAGCAACTGGGCAGGCCAAGTCTTGATGGGTAATTAGTGGCTTAGCAATAATAAGATGTTAAAGAAGATAGAGTAAAATAATGCATCATCATTGTAGTAGCTATTATTTGTTGAAAGCTTCTAATTCTGCAAGAGAGGTATTTTCGTTTTGTGGGTGACTAAACAGGCTCAAAGAGGTTGTGATTTGACTGCGCCGAGTGATGAATTCAGTATAGTACAGAGCGAGCTGCATGTAACTCAGTGTCACTTGAGACAGTGTGTGTGTGACACAAGGGACAAAAACTGGAAAAGGATCAGTGCTTTGGACACACAAATATATTCTTTATTCCAGATATTAAAAATAAAGATAATAAAACAGAATAATGATTTCATGATAGAGAAAGGAGAATATTATACATGAGAGGCAGAGTTATCTATCAGTAAAGTGTGAGCAGTTAAAAATTACTGTGTATGCCAAGATGTTTTCACTGATCCATTCTTTTGAACGTGTAAAGAACATGCTATTTCTTTACTCATTTTACCAATTATTCTTTATTAGTATTTTCATATTAATTTTAAGAAACTGAAAAAATACAGGAGAGACACCTTCCAGTTTATTTATAGAGTCAACATACCTCTGATTGCTAGTATGTGACAAAAATCTTACAAAATATTAGCAAAGTGAATGTAACAACATATAAAAAAGATAATACATCATTACCAAGTCTTTCTCATCTCAGAAATGCAAAGTTGTTTTCATATTTGAAAAGCTGTATGTGTATTTCAACAGATGCAGAAAAAGCGCTTGGCAAGACTTAATACCTATTTACAGTAAAGAACTGTTAGCAGGCTAGGACTAAAATGGAATCTCTTCAATGTGATAAAGAATACCTGTGAAAATGCTACAACTAAAATCAAACTTAGTGGTCAGATATTACAGGGTCTTCCTAAAGAGTATGTATGGGGAAGCAAAGACTCCACTCTCTTTACCCTCTTTTAGCTTCCTGATACTAGAAATCCTAGCTGGAGCAACAAGGTAAGAAAAAGAAATGAAATGTTTGAAAATCAGAAAGGAAGGAGTAAAATTTTTCTGCTTACAGTTGACTTGTTTGTCTATAGAGAAAAACCAAAGGAACATGGAAAACTGTCACTAGAACTAATAAGGATATTTATTTAGTAGAACATAAGACTAAAGATCATTATATTTTTATAGATTGGCAGCAAATGAAATACTAAATTTTTAAAATTCCTTGAAAACAGCAGTAAGAAATATAGAATACCTAAAATAAGTTTAATTTTTAAAATATCCAAAACCTGTACCTTAGAGAGTATAAAATATTGCTGAGAGAAATTAAAGAAAACTTGAATGTACACACACACACACGTACTGAACTCACACACTCAGTGACTCGATGTAGTTAAATGTCAGTTTGCCCTGTGTGCAGTTCTAGTCATAACATCAGGCAGGCTTTTTGTAGAAGATGCAAAGTAGTTTCTAAACTTTATTTGAAAACATAAAAGATACAAAGAAATCTTCAACAAGAAGGACACTGTTGGCAGATTTATTAATTGCTTTGGAAACTGATAATAAAACCACAGTAACCAAGACAGTATATGTAGTGAGTTACATAGTATGCTGCTAAACCTCATTCTCCTAAAATATCAGGACATGGCTTTATTTGGAAGTCTAGTCTGTATAGATGGAATAGTTAAGACAAGGTCATGCTGGATTGGGATATGCCCTAAATCTGATTACTGTTGTCCTTTTAAGAAAATAAGAGGACCCAGAGACAAACATGAGGAAGAGGCACATCTGATAATTGGGGAAGAAATTGGACTGATGCATGTAAAGCCAAGGAGCCCTGAGAATTTCTAGGAGCCACCAGCAGCAAGACAGAGGCAAGGAATAATTCTTACCTAGAGTTTTCAGAGGAAGCATTAATTTCAGACTTACAGGCCGTGCATCTGTGATGGAATAGTTTTATTGTGTCAGGCCACCCAGTTTGTATGGCACTTCCAACAGCTTTAGAAATTAAGAGTTAAATTGATCAGTGGAGTAATACACCTAGAGATAGACCCTTGCTTATTCAATCATTTAATTTCAACAAATGTGCCGCAGCAGTCCAATGGGGAAAGAAATAGCTTTTCCACAATGGTACCAAAAAAATTGAATATTCATATGGAAAAAAATGAACTCTATCCCTTTTCACATTGAACATAGAAAGTAATTCTAAATATAAAAATTAAGCTATAAAGCTTCTAGAAGGAAAACATCTTTATGGCTTAAGGATGGGGAAAGATTTCTTCAGACATGGAAAACATTAGTGGTAAAAGAAAAAAAATTCATAAATAGTTGTTGTCAAAGGGCACTAAAAAAATAGGTAACCCAAAGACAGAGCAAATATTTGCAAAACGTTTATCTGACAAAGCACTTATCCACTGTATATAAACAGTGACAATTCAAATATCAAAAGACAGCCACATTTTTAAAATGAGCAGGAGTTTATAAAAGACACTTTATAGTGCAAAATTTTAAAATGACCACTAAACACAATAAAAATGTTCAATATTATTTGTCATTAGAGAAATGCCAATCAAAACTAGAACGAGATAGAAAAAAAAACCACAGGTAGTAGAAGTGTTAAAATTAAGACTACCGTATTGGAAAAAAGTCTCGCTGTTTTTTAAAAATCAAGTATACATTAACCCTACAACCTACTAATTACATTTCTTTCTATACCTGCAAAAGAGGAAGGAAACGTGTAGACAGTTGCAACCCCTGTGGAAATCACTGTGCAGAGTTCTCAAGAAACTAGGACTAGAGGTCCCATTCTACCCAGCTATCCCCCTTCTTGCTATTTTCCCAAAAGAATTAAAAGCATCATACCCTGATGATGGTATATGCACACCCCTGTTGATAGCAACATAGTTTATAATAGCTAAATATTGGAAACAGCCAAAATGCCCATCAACTGATGAATGGATAAAGAAAATGGGTTTTTTTTCCCACAGTGGAGTACTACTCAGCCATAAAGAAAGGTAAATGAGACATTAACAGATACATGGGTGTACCTTGAGACCATACTCTTACATGAAATAAATCAGACGTGTATAAATACCACATTGATTCTCTGTGAGAAACTAAAAGTGTAAATAAGGACCAAAATGTAAATAGATACTGTGAAATGGAAAACATTCAAATGGAAAGGGGCATAAGGAAGGGGGCAGGGGAAAAGGAAGGGAAAAAAATGAAAGATAAAATAGAAAGAAAGCTTTTATAAGTAAGAGAAGCAGAAGGGAGGGGAGGGAAATGGAGAAAAATAATCAGGTATATCATGTGCAGGTACAAGTTCCATATGATGAATGTGATCATTATGTATATCGAAACTATACCAATAAAATTAATTAATTAATAATTTTAAAAAAACAGCACAGAGCTCCTTAAGCAAAAAGCTGTGACAGCATTCAACTGGAATGGTGAAGGATCAGATATTGTGTACTATTCACGTTTGATAATTTTCTTTATATTTTTTCATATGAAATTAGATTTCCTGAAATTTATTCTTTCTAGTAAGAAACAACTGTTGGTAAGTTTTAAATCCACATACAGTATCTTAGATCCTTTTTTTTTTTTTTGTATTTCATGAGTAACCCACAAGGAAAACAAGGCCTGTTCTAGTTGAGTCTTGAAAGATTTGATTTGAGTGTATTTATCTCATTTAACTCATCAGTGTTGCTGTAAAGCAGGTAAATGAAATGGAATTGGGAGAAAAAAGTGCAGTGCAAGTAGAGATCAAATGGGTGTGCTGAAGGGTGGATAAGTAAGTGACAAGAGCAAGTGTAATAAACGTTAGTAATAGGAAATAGTGTACATGTGCATGGTCAGTGAGCAGTTGTTTTAACATAGCTCTATCTTTACCATTTTTCATAGTGTTGAGGGAAATGGTTATCATTAATGGGAAAGAGTACAAAAATGTACATCTATTCTGTGGAATACTATGGAGCAGTTATTCTATTGCATGGAAAGACTCCTAAGGCTTTCTCTTAGGCAAAGACATGTTGAAGAAAAACATTTTTTAACTTAACACAAAATTATTTATAATATATATATTCTCAGATATTTGGAGAAGGAAAATGCATTGAAAAGTAGTTTGGAGTTAGGGATTTATGATCAAGAAGAACTCTCACTTCATCTCAGTGTTTGGCACTTTCAAGGCACAGATACATCCACACATTAAAAAATAATAAGAAAGGAGGGCTTGAATTGCTGGGGATAGAGTTTAACACATTAGTGAACCTAGACACAAAGTAATAGCAAAGTAACATTTTAACCCATCAAATTGCCAAAATAAGAATGTGAGAGTGTACAGTCTTAGAGGTCTGGGGTTGACTTATTTATTTTACACAACACTAGTAAGAACATACACCAGCAGAAACTTCCTAAAAGGCAGTTTGACAGTGTATCAAAAACCTTAATAAAGTATTCACACCAAGGACTGAACTCAGAACCTTGCACTTGCCAGGCAGGCGCTTACTCCACTGAGCTATATCTCTAGCCCATGCACTTCTTGATGTAGCATTTTCTCTTATGAAGACATTCAACAGATGTGTTAAAGGTGTATATACAAGGAAATTTATTGCAGTGAGGTTTTTAACAATAGAAACTTGGTTATAGCCTGTAAACTCTTTGTAAAAGTTAGAGAAATAAATTATGCTATGTCCAAATAGTAGACTAATATCCAACTGTTAGGAAGGGTGATACAGGGCTCTATTTATTTATGTGGAGAAATATGTACACAATGTTAAGTGGAAACAAAATAGAGACTTTAGTAGATAATAACTTGGAGGATCTATCTCATAATATTAATAGTGAATGTTTTGGAAGTGTTTATTGTTACTGTGGTGCTAGAGATCAAACCCAGAGCCTTATGCATTCTAGGCAAGTGCTGTATCACAAGCCACTCCTCTGACTTTCATGTTAGTCTTTTACATTATACATTCAGTCTCAAACAATGGTTGAGTCAGTTATGTTCTCAAATGATAATTTTTTTAATGTACTTAATTTGTGTTTTCAAAGCAGCATTAGACATTGGTGTTGACAGTTATGGAAAAGCACCGGGTAATAACACTTCATCAGATAAATAGTGGTATGTAAAGCAGACCATAGCAGCAGCTCCTCATATACCAGCTTTAAAAAAGACAAGGATAGGAGCCCTGAGGAGCCATCAGCCTATTAAGACACTTAAAGTTAAGTATCTTTTCTTCAGGATGTTTGAATAGTTATTTTGCCTTATCCCTCCTGTATATAGCCAAAACTAGGCACAGTGTATAAAATAAACATGAGAAGACTTCGAAAGGTGAAGAGAAGCACCCTAGCTAGCGACTGTGAGACCTTGGGAAAGATGTGAACTAGAATGATATGAGGAGAGACCTGCCAAGCCTGAGTGTTCCCACCCAGCAGTATGAAGACATCTCTTCCCTTCCCTATGATGGGCAAAGAAGGCCAAGTAGAGAACCTGAATTTCCACCTCCAGCTGGCAGTAATGAGCAGCTGTCCCCTTCACCTGCTGTCACAGTAGCTTGCTTATATAAAAGATTTAAATGGAGTCCAAAGTCTCATAAATCTAAATGTCCAAGTCTGAAGTACTAGTCAAAAACCATTCATCACCAAGAACAAGGAAAATCTCAGCTGAGATGAGAAAAGACCAAGAGACATAACTCCAAGGTAATACAGATGTTAGATCATCTCACCAGCCTTGAAGAGTAGCCAGTGAGCAGTTACAGACATGCCTGAAACAAATGAGAAAAATAAAAAGTCCCAGCAATAAATAAGACTAAACAACCAGAAGGACATTTTAGAGTTGAAAATTATATTGACTGGATTTAAAGAAAAAATGCATGAGTTGATAGAGAATGAGTATGAGAGAGGAAAGAATCAATGAACTTGAAAAGGAGTAAACGAAATTAGTTAATCTGAGCAAGAAAGAATATAGACTTTAAAAAGTTTATTGATCCATGAAACTTTGGAGTACTAAAAAGAAGAGAAAAAGGAAAGAAAAATATGTTCAACAGAGTGATGCTGGAAACTTGCTAAATTTGACAAAGCAAAAATTTATTGGTTCAAAAACTGAGTAAACCTGAAAGTGGTTTTTAAAACTCCCTAAAAACATATACCATAGTTACACTTTAGGCAATGAAGGAAATCTTAAAAGCAGCAAAAGAGAAGCACCCCACTGACAAGGAAAGAGCAAGAAAGAAGTGGCACAAGCTTTTCTTTTTTTCAGTTCTGAAGTGGTACAGAATTGAAGGAAAAGCACTATCAACACAATTGTATATCCAGTATCTGAGTGTGTATATGCATTCATTCAAAATACATGAAATATAAGTGAAATTCACTAGCTTTAAGTAATCCATAGGAAGAAGGAAAAAAAAACCATGATGGAAATGAAAAAATATGTAAAGAAATTTCTTGAAATAGAAAAGAAATGATAGAACTAGGAATGTTCAACGATCACAAAGAACAATGAAAGAGTAAACATAACAGGCGTTTCCCCTGCCTGAACATTTAATATTGTTAAGACATTTTTTATCTTTCTTAAGAATTTTAAAACACTGTCTAACATGGCTAGAGGAAATGTTGATGACACTGTAAATGAGGAAAGGTAAGAGGACCTCTAGGAAAGTAGTCTCTGCTGCTTAAAGGAACTGAAAAAATGTTGATGCCAGTAGATGTTAAGTTAATAATGCAGTGCCTAGAATGACCATTAAAAATCTTCAAAATATGTACTCAAAAATATTTTACAAAATTCAGTATCTTCAGGTAATCCAGAAATCTCAGACTAAAGTGGTAGCAACATATCAGTGATTACATTAAAAATAAATGGTCTACATCCAATTATTTAAAAATAGATTTACAGAGTGGATTTTAAGACTGGCACATTGTGTTATTTAGAAGTCAGTTCAAACAATAGAATAGGTGGGTAGAAAATAAATGGTAACTTTATTTGTATATTAGTCTGATTTCTGTTACTGTAATGAAATCCTGAGATGCCGTAAAAAAGACAGAGGTTGATTTAGCTCACAGTTCTGGAAGTTCAAGGGCTGGCATTGGCTCAGCTCCTATGAGGGAACCTGTTAGCTGTGTCATGCACAGATGGCATGTGGTGAGAGTGGTAAGCGAGGGGAGGGAAAGATCAAGAAGCCAGAAAGACTAGGGAAGGCCTAGTTGTGCTTTTCATAACAGCCTCTCACAAGAACTAATTTAAAGAGTGCCAGAAGAACTATTTTAATCCCTACTAAGGACAGCACTCCACTGAGCTCCCACTAGGTTCTACCTCTTAAAAGACTTACACTCCTTCCTTCACTGCCACACTGAGCTTTCCTCCAGCATCTGAATACTTGAGGAACATACTCCAGCTATAGCAGTTTGTAATCTGAAAATGGAGAAACCAAGATGCTGCTCAGTAGGGAAATAACTAAATAAGCTGGTATATGCAGCTCATGGAGTACTACTCAGTATTAAGAAATAATGGACTGTTCATTCTTTTAACAGCTTACGTGAATCTTGGGCATTACTCTGCATGGAAATGTCATTTTGAAAGAATGTAAGCCAAATGGATGCATTTGTATATGACAGAATTACAGAGGTGGAAAACAGATGGGTGGTTGCTAGAGGCTAAGGACAGTAGGAGGAGGAAGGGTAAGTGGGACTCTAAATGGTTAGATTTGAGACCTTTGCTAGAATGGAATACTTCTGTGGGGTCTTGATTTTGGTGGCTACACAAATACACACATACCATCGCTGAGGAAAACTGGTTTACAACTGGAAACTTCTATATCAATTTTGCAACATCTTGTGGAGCTATGATTGCTTCCAAATAAAAAGTTTTAAAAAGCCTAATGATACGTTCTAAGCAATACGTTCTAAGTATTTTAAACAGATGCATTAATATACTTCATGCATTTTCAGATACAGGAAAGCAGTGTCTTTATTTTGTACATCTAAAATAGAATGCCTTCTATAGATGACTTTTATAAACTCAGTTTTTGTTTTTATCAAAGGTACAGAGGCTTATTCTAAAGAGGCAATCGCTTTACTCCAAGTTTTACCTTTTTTTGATGAACTGGCTTCCCATTCCCACTTGAACTACAATTTCCTTGTTGCTTACAGACATCACCCTTATTTCTGCCTCCTCATTTTCCCACTGTAGTTGTCTTATTCGTTTTAGTTTAATCAATATTCTGTTTTGTCAAGAGGATGGTATAAACCCCATTCATCTGGGCTGTGATTGCTTTTCCTATCTTGTACAATTTTTTGTTTTTCCCAGAATTAATAATAGTCTTGTGTTCACTAGGTGGTAGAGATTAGAACTTACAAAAGACAAAAATGAACCTTGAATGTCATCTTTGTTGTGCCTTAAGTGATGATATACGAGTTGTGATTTTTAACGTACCAAGAGTGCTGTGGTGGATTGACAACTGGTGGCCAACTTGTGATACCCAACTAAACTGAATCAGCGTGCTGCTGGGTATGGAGGACCCACCTGAGGATTGTTGCCAACAAAATAAAAATCAGAACTGGAAAAAAAGAAGAGGAGCTCTTGGGAGTTGTTCGTGCCTGGAGCTACTGCTTCTTCTGGAGGAGCTGGTCATGCTGGCTTTCCTGATAAGAACTCAGCCGTTCTCATCATTGAAGGAGCTCGAGACCTTGTTGCTGAGAAAGGCTGCACTGTTCACCTTTGGGGAGCACCGGTCCCCAAAGAGATGCTCCTACTTTGGGCATCTCTTCCTGGCTTCAGAGGGGAAGATGGTGCAGTATTCAGTGTCTGGGAGAAGCTTGTTGTGCTGATGGGAACTCAGTTGTTCTCATCATCCAAGGAGCTCAGGACCTCACTGTTGCTGAGGATGGTTATGGTACTTCTCAGGAGAGCACTGGTCCTTACTTAGAGCATTGCTTCTGGGCTCTAGTGCAGATCCCTCAGCCTGCTGGCACAGATCCTTCATCCCACTGGCACAGACTTTCTAGCTTCCACCACTAACCTTTGGGTCTTCCCAGTGCAGATTCTTGAAACAGGCCTGCATGAGATGTTGTCATGGGCTCTTGGCCTCCAGATTGGCCTTTGCATTGTTACGGGCCCTAGGGCTTCAGCTGAACTCATGTAGGACATTGCCATGGAATCCAGGCCCTCAGCTGGATTCTTTAGTCTTTAGTGTGTTGACATATTTCTTGCATTCTCTTTGTATATGACTCTTCAGGTGATTTTATAAAATAATCCTATAAATTTATGTCCTGTATTGTATTGTTCCCTTGCAAACCCTGACCACAGCAGGTGCCTAGAAAGGAAAAATTCTAAGGTAATAAGAAATCTTGCTGTTTCCTTCCCAACAAGTTACATTTGGTACATACAGAATGCTCTGAAGTAGTAGGGTAACCTTTCCGGTGATTTCTTTGGATTTGTTAGCAATTTTCTTTTGGTGTAACCAAGGGCTGCATGCACTCTTTTTCATTTATAATTATTGTATTTGATTATGCACATGGGTGTGAGAGATGTTCGACTCAATTATGTAATTTGTTTTCAGATGGCGTTATGGTGGATTATATATGTTTACAAATGAATTTATAAGTGTGTGGCTCACCTGCTGATTTGTTTTTACACGTATTTAGTGGTGATGATTGTGAGCATAATGAGATTCCATGAAAAATGGATTTATAATTTAATTTCATAGCAGACTTGGTTTATTATTATTCATGTAGCATTTCTTTTGGTTTCCAGATACTTGAGGAGGCGGAAGCCCAGCATTTGTATCAGTCCATTCTGCCTGACATGGTGAAGGCCGCGCTCTGCCTGCCAAGTATTTGCACACAGGTTAGTGAGTCGACGTCCTCAGCGCACTTTGGGTCAGAGAGGTGGGAAGCAGATTTGCCAGAGAATATGGTAATTTTGCTATTTTAAGGAAAAGGTGAGAAGCAAGAGAGAATGCTACAAAAGGACGTTAAAAATGCATCATTCAATTTCTGAGCTTCCGTTGACACTGAAGTTTGCTTACTCAGACTTCTTTCTTCCCGTTGAAACAATCTATCTTTTGAAAAACAGTAGTCATTTCAAACATATTAATGGGTTTGAGATATCTTTTCAAAAGCGCTTTCTGCTCCCCACTTTTCACTCCTTCGAAGTGATATTATAACAAATGAGTTCATAGTAATTTCTTAAGAATAAAAAGAAAGGGTCTGATACCACTTCATTGGGTGTCGAATGCACTAATTAAACATTGTTATATAACTAGCTACACAAAAATTTAGTATATTAAAGCATTTAACATGTATTATGTCGCAGTTGTTGTTGGCCATGATTTTGGGACCGGCATAGCTAAGGAAGTGATGATTCCGTCTGTCTTATGGTTGCAGTTAGGGTGTGGGTGAGGGCCAGGCTCCTCCAAAGGCTTGGTGGGACTAGCTTAGTTGATGCTCACAAAGAGCAAGAGAAGCTGCAGTGCCTTTTGTGACCAAGTTTCTTGCGCCTCCTTGTGTCACTTAGACTGTTTTGCTACTCATTCAAAGCCTGTCACTAAATGTAGCTCAGACCCGAGAAGAAGGGAATTAGACTCCACTTCTTAAAGGGAAAAATATCAAAATTTGTGAACATATTTTCAGACCTCCTTAACAGATTATTTTGTTCATCATTTTCTTCCTGTGTTTGTATTTGCACTTTTTATTTTAGGGCCCCTTGCAGTGATGCTAACCAGGGTTCTAACACTGTTATTCCCCAGCAGTTCCTGGGATATTTTGGGTTTGGGAATGTAATAGTTTCTTAAGGTATAGAATGGCCACACTCACTGCACACCTTCCGCACCATAAGCACAGTCACTGGGGCAGCCAGAAACCCTACACTTGTCAGAGGACTATGTGGGGCTCTGCCACTGTCAGTTGAGAACCAGTGTGCCACATTTGTTAGCTTCTTACTGTAATGTTTCCAGTGCTTTTTAACTTTAATTTCACCTCAATAATGCATTGTTTCTAAAATAAATTTTACTACTAGATAGAAAATATATTTAAAAACACCTCTTTCAGTTCAAAGTTACGGAATTATATTACATACTCATTCTTTTCCCTTCTTTCCTTTCTCCTACCTAGTAAAATAACTTGGCTGCTGTCTAGTTCTGCCTTTTACTACTTCCCTTGTGAAGCGTTTCCTGCTTTCTGCAGGGAAGCCTTATCCACTCTGTCATACTTCTCACACTGTTTTTAATTTATATCTTTACAAACCTCTCACTAGATTATATGCCCCTTGAAGGGAGATCTCTGTGTCTAGATTTTGTGTGGTGCTTAGTTAATTGCTTTCTTAATTCAGTGTGTAATTCCTGATCAGTACAATCTAGCCTTTGAGAGGCTCACTTAATCCTCTCATTCTCTCCTGCTAGAAGAGGAAGTTTCCTTATTTTATTTAATGAGATATTTATTATTGAAAACTTGTAAATTAGTCAGCTATCATAAGTTGCTTAGTAGAACCAAGTCAGAATCCTGGCCCCCAACTTTTTATCTTAGCTTAGCATACTTTGTTCTTTAATTAGTGTATTACTAGGAAAACATTTTCCATCTCAATTTTGTGCTCTGCCAAAAACCAATCTCTTCTATGAAAATTAAGATGTGACTTGAGATCAAAATATGTGTTGGCAAGTTTAACTATATACATTGATATCTAATGATTTACCACATTAGAATACTGTAGGCCAAATCTAAAAGATAAATTTTAGATTTTTAAAGAGAAAACCAAAAATAAATAAATAAATAAATAAATAAATAAGTAAGTAAGTAAGTAAGTAAATAAAAATAAAAAGAAAGCCAAAAGAAAGACACTTTGGAAAGAACGTCTTGAAATATCTTAGTTAATAGTAGCCAGTCTCTTATTTTGTCTAGCTGTTTGGCAGTAAGGTCTGTATCTTCTCTTTTCCCTAAGTATCTGGCATCTCTCTTCACCAAGAGAGTAGAAGTAATTTATTCTTTGAAAAATTATACCCTATTTGTTTGGGTAGGAGAAATGTTTGTGTTTCAAGCCCATTAAGTCTAAAATATTCACCATGAGTTTTTAAAATTATTTTTCTGGCTAGCTTGGTAAATGGTAGTCAAAAATTCATTTCTCATTAAAACTAAGTAATAGTTTGCTTTGAGCCATGAATTCTCTGTCACCTTGCCCAAACTTATTGCTGGGTTATGAATAAATGTTTAGGATGGAAAATGCAGATCAATGTGAGTTCTCTGTTTCTTCTTAGCAATTCCGATTAGCAAGACCTGAAAGAAGGGAGGATTTTGGAGACCATAGTGAAAATATATTCCTTACTTTTCGCTTTTTTATTTACTTGTGAATTTTTCCAAGAGAAATAGTTAAGATTGCAAGATTAAGCTTTTCTTCATTCTGGCAAATGTTCCAGCATTGATGTGCGTTCCCTGTTACTTAGAAAAATTGTGGTTTTGATTTATCTTGCCTGCCTCTCCTCAGGCTCATTTTATGTGTTAATTTCTGACGAATGATCAGGATTGTTCACTCTAGGCAACTGGTTTGAGATTTGTGCAGATACTTGGCACTCTTTGATCTTGTTTTTTTCTGAAAGAGAAGGAAAAACATCTCTAAATATTAGAGAACACTTTGAAACTTAACATATTTGGATAAATCTGGCAGTTTGTCTTAAACCACCATGTCCTTAAAAACATAGTTTCAACATTTGAGCTGGGCATGGTGGTACATGCCTGTAATCCCAGCGCTTGGGAGGCTGAGGCAGGAGGATCATTGCAAGTTTGAGACCAGCTCGGGCTACAAAGTGAGCTCAAGGCCAGCCTGAACTGCATAGCGAGACCCTGTCTTAAAAACACACAAAAAAACCATTTGAAGTAGAATAATACCCACCAAAAATAATACCGAGGTCCTATGGATTATCCTGACAGTGAAACGTCACTGAATTTGAGTTTGGTACAGGTAGTAAACATTTTAGGAATGAAAGATTTGGTGGAAGAATGTCCAGCATCTTCCTTAACTTGGGATATTTGATTACATAGGAAATGCCTGTTACAAGTTATACATAAGTCAGTGTGATGATTTTCACATGTTCCACTAAATTGCTTTAATAAATTAGATTTGGGTCTCATAAATTGTCCATGTGCAGTGTGATTCAGAATAAGAAGGAAAAGACTTACTGAATTATTTTCCTTAGATCATTTTATTTAGTACTAAGATTAAAAAAAAATGACTCATCCAATAATTTTCAGTATTTAAAAGCAGAATCTAACATAAGCAACAATAAATTCAGTAATGCATTTTTCTGTTATGTCTTTGGTTTTATTTTGTCATTACATGGGTAATATGTTTCTACTTGCTAAGGCAATCTCATTTTTCACTAACGAGTAATGTTTTGTGTTCTCACTATCATAATTATTGATTAGAAATCTGCAGTTTGTCAAACAAGTACCTTTTTCCAATCCACCCTGATAAGTAGCTCTTGACTTTAACAATATTGCTGATTTAAGGATTCAAGAGTGGCTCAAAATTATTCCTGCATTAATTTAGCAAATGCAATTTGGGACCTCTGCTTTCAAAATTGCTAAACTAATTATTGCTCTTGTCTGTATTTTTGTTTCCTCCATCAGCCAATACCACTCCTGAAGCAAAAGATGAATCATTCCATCACAATGTCACAGGAACAGATTGCCAGTCTTTTAGCTAATGCATTCTTCTGCACATTTCCCCGGCGGAATGCTAAGATGAAGTCAGAGTATTCTAGTTACCCTGACATTAACTTCAATCGGTATGTTTTCAGAGAATACCACTGCACAGTGAAAAAGAGCGGGGGGGCGAAAGGAACTAATACTGATTTAGTAATGTGCCATGGGCTAAGCATTTAATGTATGATTAGCTATGTCATCTTCCTAATACTATGAGTTAAGTGTTTTTTTACCACTTTACAGCCAAGGTAATTAAAGTTCACAGAGTTACAGAATTGGATTGGTATCTAGGCACCGTTAATTCACAGAACTGAGAGTTCCTCTCCAATATTCTAGTTCTGCTGTTCTTTCCATTCCCCCAGGTTGTCCTGCTCAGAGTGCTATGGATTCCACTTTCCTGGCTGAATATTCATTGGAATATTTGTCGTTCTTCATATTCTTTATATGCTCAGAGAATGTTAAAGTGAGAGTAAAAGTGCCAGGTGTGGTGATGCATACCTGTAACCCCAGCACTTCAGGAGGATGAGGCAGGAAGATCACAATTTTGAGTCCAACCCGAGCAGCTTAGCAAGGCCTTGTCTCAAAATTTAAGCGGAGTTGGGGAGGCTCTGTGTGAAGGCTCTTGGTTCAAGCTCCAGGGCTTAAAAAAAGTTCCAAGTAAAAGTCCTTTCAACAAAAATCATGTGAAGTAAGAGTATAAAGTCATGAGGCTTGAAAAATATACTTACGGTGAAAAGTGACTGACTTTTTATAGATGAGATTAATTTATTAATGTAAGATTTTTTTTGAGAGGAAGACTAAGGAATATTCAAATTATTTGGCTAAGTTAATACACTGCAAAGGAATTCAGCCATTTTCCCAAATGAATAGTCTTTTCATCATCTACACAAAAACACTCTACAGAATCTTCTTGAATGTTGTTTGTCCCTCCCTCCTGTTCCCCAATTCTTTTTATCTCTCCTCTCCTATGTGTTTCTTTCTTCACTTAAGAATTATCTTTATGGGATCTGGAAACAGAATGTGAGTTTTCTTCCCCATTATCAGGAACAGACTGGAGAAGTCATCATAACATACGCTTCTCTCTCCCAGCAGGCTGTGTTTCACACCCTCCTCTGCCATCTCTCTTCATCTATCTCTGGCCTCTCAGGCAGTGTACTAGATAGGAGGAGTCACTCTGTTTCCCATTCTGTTTTATGTTCACAATGGAATGTGCAATAAAGCCACTTTAATTTGCATTTTTGTGTATCTTTAAAAACTTAATTTTGAACTAATTTTAGACTTAAAAGTTGCAAAAGTAGTTCCAAGACTTTATGTGTACAACTCACTAGTTACTTACGGTAACATCTTTTGTAGCCATAGTAAAATACTGTAATCAAGATGGGGAAGTTAACTGTGTTATAATAGTATAAACTGAACTATCAACTTTATTTGAATTCTAACAGTGTTTTTCCTATCCTGTTGTCTATTCTAGGATCTCTGTCTTCCAACGTGTTTCCTTAGGTTTTTTTCTTTTCCTTATGACTGACACTTCTGATGGCTATTGATTAGTTATTTTGTATAATGTTCTCGATGTGGGTTTGGCTGATTTCTTTCACAGTTGGAATGGAGTCATGAATTTTTGCAGAAATACCACAAAAAGGATCTTGTGTCCTTCTTGGCGCAGCACATTACTCATGACTCATCGTAGTCCTGGTGGTCAGGTGCTACAGTATGTCTGCTGGGTTTTTCCACTATACAGATACTGTCTTTCTCCTCTCTTAGGGGAGATGAAATTCTGTGCACTTGTTTTGCTTCACATTTACCCCACTAATTTTACCATCCTGTGGTGGATCTTATCTGCACGTGTTACAGTATTGATTGCCCAGTGTAAGTTTTGTTTTCCTTTTCTACATTTATTACGTGCAATTCCAAGGAAGAGCTGTCCCTTATCCTCCATTTTTAATATGAGATGACTTGTAGGTCTTTATTGTACAAATTAAAATGGAATCTTATCATTACTCATTTTACTGCTCAGAATGTTTTGGCTTTGGCCAGAACTCCTTCAAGTTGTTTCCTATTTTCTTTTGTCAAGCTTTCAACATTTTTTTTTAGCATTTTCTTCCCTTCTAGAATCACAAAATGTTCTAAGCCAGTGGTAGCAAACAAGCTATTGTATCATTGAAAGCTCTGAAAGGTTCACCATCACTGTTCTAGGCTTATCTTAGATTTTCCATACCCCAGCCTTGATTCAACCATTTTTTTCCAAAGATCCCTGGTTTCTTTTATTTAGAGACTTAGCACCGAGTGGCAGGTGTGCCCATTGCTATCATTGTTTGTGATACAGCTTGTATAGGGACAGCCCTGACATCTGAGTGCGGCAATGGGGACATGTGTTCACCATCCTCTCCAGTGTCATAGACTGTCAGCTCCAAAGGTCCTGTTTTTAGGCTTCTGAATTATACGATGCTACTCTCTCTTGAGATGAGAAAAATTAGACAATTCAACTGATTAGTGCTCAACATGAAGTTTCATTTAAAAATCTAAAAGCAAGACAGTGCAGACGTTTGGTGCTTTTTTTTAATATATTCAATGATGGGTT
Source organism: Dinomys branickii (assembly GCA_004027595.1). Classification (NCBI taxonomy): domain Eukaryota; kingdom Metazoa; phylum Chordata; class Mammalia; order Rodentia; family Dinomyidae; genus Dinomys; species Dinomys branickii. Next base: position 61,867 of record PVLD010005097.1, on the reverse strand, counting down.
GCTTTTTTCTTTTTAGCAAATGAAAGCAAATGATGTGAATATAAAAATACTCTCAGACTATCAATTCTTAGGTTATATTTTTAAGGGCTCTCAAATTCTGAAATATCAATGACAGTTATATACAAGTACTCTTCATCGTCAACATTACAGGGAGAGGGCTGCAAACAAACAAAAAAAAATGATATTATAAGTGTAAGGGAATTTCTCCCAAGTTTTGGCACTCAGGACAGTATTCAACTTGTAACATATCCCCTTTAGCTGTATAAGAACTAGTTGTGAGAAGCACATTTTTCCAAATCTAATAAAGAATAGTACAGAGACATTTACTTTGGTTCAAATATATGGTCAGAAAGTTACATGTTTTTGACTATGTATTAAGAGCCCTAGGTACACAGATAATGGATAAGCTAGGTTCTTGGTTCTTTTGTACAGAATTGTCTCATGTTTAAACTTCACAGTTGTCTGAATGGCTTTCTCTCCACAGGGCTTTTATTCAGATTAATCCCTGTTCCTTGCGTGTGATCCTCCTAGGATAGGCCTGCTACTCCTGTGGGTTCTGTGACACCTCCTCTGTTCTACAGAGGACAGGTGCCCATTGCAGTAGTACTCTTGTAACTGACTAACTGATTTAGTAAAAGAAATTCTGATTTAGTAAAAGAAATTTTACTGATTTAGTAAAAGAAATTCTCCTTGAGCATACAACTTGAACCAAGTATGAATGGGCTGGATGAGTTCTTACCAGTGAGGAAGGACAGGTAGCATAATCAAAGGCCCTGTGTAGAGAAGGGCTTGTTGTGCCCAGGGGCTGCGAGATCAGTATGACATGGAGAGGGGAGAGGCTACAGAAGAAGGTAGAGGCCGGACAGAGCCACACCTAGTAGGCCCAGATAGGCCATCTAAAAGCAGTCATTTGCAGGTAAAGAGTCTCATGCACATGACCAGATTTCCACACGGAGAGGCTTTTTTTATTGTAATGTGGGCATCACCTGGAGAGAGCACACAAGTGTGCCAGGAGCGACAGGCTGGTGGCTGGGAGAGGGTTGGGGTGAGGACAAAAGGGTGAAGACCTCTGAAAGAGTGTTCAGTGCAACAGTGACAGACTGGGCCAAAGAGGCATCTTGGGTACTTCTTAGACTTGTACAGTGAGATTTACACCTTTAGCGTTTTCTGCTTTTCCTATGGTATCACCTGCCCTACTTTGTTACGACTGTTTCTTCACTCTTTTCATGAGATTAAGCTCTTACCTGTCCTATTTGGTGGTGGTGTCCAAATCTCATACTTAGTAGGCCTTTAATACTTAAGGATCGAAAATAAATTTTGTAGGTGAAACATTTGAGAAATTAAATAACTTCTTCAAGGTCAGCAGACCTGGCTAGTGGCAGAGTGCTAAAACTGAAACTTCAGACCCTTGCTCACAGTCTGCTGTGTTGACTTTTCAAACTGCATCTTATTCGTAGGAGTTACAGGGTACTTGATTTTCAAGCCACATAGACATTTGTAGATTATACCTTTGATTCCTCTAGTATGTAAACTAAAATCAAGAGAAACAAAGAACTACATTGGTATCTGTGGCTTCAGTTGTATTAAAAATCTGTTAAATACAATTTTTTTGCTTTTTAGGCAAAATTAATAAAGCATTTTCTCTACTGTAAAAATGGACCCACCAAAAATTAAAGCTGTGCTTGCAGGTTTTCTTTTTAATATACAAAAGGAAATGGCTATGAGAAATGAAGATTTAATCTTATAGGAGTATAATTGCCTGTGTGTGTGGAGAGTTATCAGTTACATTTTATAATGAGGGATCTCCAGAAAGTAAGTAGCCCTTCTGTTTAATTTATAAGTATTTAATTAGGTCTAAAATCTGCCAGTGTTCTATAAATTGTGTAATTTCCAACCATAGTTCTGAAGACAATCCCAGTGGTTCTAGAATTTTGTTTTTGGTGTTTTGCTTTTGGCGAGAAGTAGTTCTGCATAACAGTGCTTTGGAGTTTGTGTCTTACCTGCCATGCAGTTTATTTCTGTGGAAGGAGGGACCAGCTAGTTTGCACACCTTGATGATCTCTGAGGTCACACTGCATAGGGTCACTGACTAGTGCAGTTCCTTGTTTCAGTGATTGAGGAAATGAAAACTAAGGCATTCAGCATGAGTTTATAGGAAAAAGAGTTATTAAAAGTAAGAAAAAATAAAAGGGAACGGGACTCTGACAGTCAAAGATCAAGCCAATTTCCTAATACAGGAAAGTAAGTGACAGTAGGAAAAGAACCTTGAGAAATTAAAGGGGGCATAGGACCTCAAAAGGTGGGTCAGATTGACCCATTTGCAAAAGAACAGACCAGTTTCATGGGGTATTGTGGTGGACTGGGATATTATCTCTGGTTTTGTGGCTCTGGAGTAACCCTTGTGACATGAGGAGCAGTTGGGTTCCTGTGAAGTAACTGTCTCTGCTTAGGGCAGGCTCAGTCATATGAGCCTCTGCTGGAGTCTGGGGTGACCACAAGTGGAGGGCAGCACAAAGTTCTGGGTGTAGCTGAATGTCCCAGTAATTCTCTTGTCCTGGTGTTCTCAGTCTTGAAGACTGATGAGACGGGCTAAGTAAATGTAGGTCTGATAAACCTTGTATTGCCAACTTGCAGGTAGACCTTCCCTAAAAGACTAACATGAGTATCTGTAGAGCTGAGAAAGAATTTGTCTGACCCATTTTTATGAAATGAAGGTGAAGCTTTGTTCTTCTTTTAATTACCTATTAGGCATCTGTGGGACCAAGAGAAGAGTCAACAGTTTTTAGCAAAGACCACTTTTAAGTGCCTAACTGCCTCAGAAGAAAACACAAATCATGCCTCTATGTCACTTTAAAAAACTTCATTATGGGTATATTCAAACATGCTGAAAACTTAGAACAGTATAGTGAGCCCATGTTTTAAATCAGCCAGCCTCAATACTTACCAATATTTTTATTATTGCTCTTTTTTCACTTATCTAACCCTTCTTTTTAAAAAATCAGCTAGAATATTATAAAGGAAATACGAGATACCAGACATTTAATTTCAACCATGAAAGTTTAAGTACTGAAGTTCTTCTTGGATACTTTCACTCCTAACTCTTGGTTGAATGTATAGTCTTTTCCTCAGAAAAACATAAGGCTGTGTGTGGATAGTTACAACTGTACATGTCCATCAATAACGCAAGTGAAAGCACAAAAAAGGAAGAACAGGGCTAAGTGGAATTAAAATCAGCAAGTGTTTTAACCAGAAACAGGCAGTTGTTTACAGACTGATCTCCATTATACTAAAATATCTGTATCTATTAGTGTCCCTCTGTGTTCACAGCCATACCCCTGGGTGCATGAGCACAGACAGTCAGACTAACAAGAAAACGAATAGAGAATTACTACACGCTTAAGGGTTCTTTTCTAGTTTTCAAATTATTTAAAGTGAGTACATTTTATATTTAGAGAAAATATAGTCAAGATAAACATGTCAATCATAGGAAACTGAGTTAGAAAAGTTAATATGAGTGGATTATTTTTGTAATTTGATTTTGAGAGTAAAATCATACTGATTTTTTAGCCTTTTTCAAAAAGCTAGTCCAGGTAGCTTCTTACCAGTTGTACCTCCACAGACAATTATACTGTACCCTAACCTTATTGTATATAAAGCAAAATCCAGAGTCCTCTGATGGTGGAGAACCACAGTGCTGACAGACAACCTTTTCTCATCAGTCAAGACTCCCAGGAATAGGATGGCCTGGGCACAAGTCTTGGGAAGGTTTGGCTTTGGTGACTTCTGATTCCCTACCACCAATTACCAGAATTTACATTAATTTTAATAATGGAGTCCACCAAATAAAAGTATACACACCTCAAGAAAAGAAAAACTTGTATAAGTATTTAATACTAAATATATTGGAGACATCATGAGATTAGTACAGGTTACCTTTGGCCTCTCCAATTATAAGAGGTGCTCAAAGTGGTGGCCATGAGCTTCCAGATGTTTATTAGCACAGCAAACTGCTGCTGCTTGGGTAACCTTGGTCCCTGAGATCACTCCACACACATTTTCAGTTTCTTCTCTAAGGGCTGGCAGCATAGTGTGTTTTCTGCAATATACAACATTATCTAAGGTCCCCCACATGAGGGTAACACCATCTGTTGAAAAAAGTATACTATTTTTCTTTTCCTGAAATATGCATACATTTTTTAGCAGACTATATTTTAATTTTATAACATCTCTTTCAGCTAAACTACTTTTAAAAAAAAGAATATTGGATATCCTTAAGGATAGTCAGACTTATTTTACCTAAATTGTAAGAATAAGCAAATACAGTACAACCTAAAAATAATTACAGATATTACCGGGCTTTTAGTCTGTCAGAGCTCTTGGAAGGATATTTGGAATTAGATCTCTATTGTCATGACTAGACATATTTTGACAGGGAAACTCAGGGCCTCTTGGTAATGGCGGGTCTGCCTTAGTCATTCTGCATGGTCATTTATCCCTAAGCCATTTGGCTCTGAATGTCAGCATGTTAGGCTTAATGGAAAACAAGGCTGGGCCATTTTTCTTAATGAAAGGAATATAGATTACAATGATACAAGCACTTTGTATAAATGCATGTAGATTTTTTGTTGGATGTTGTATAATACTTTAATTTAGCCCAAGTATCTCAGCTTACTTAGCATTATCTGAAATTATTTGCATGACTATATCTTAATAACAATAGCTAATTGTATTAAGCACTGTATACTAATCACTGCTAGATTATTTTGTACTCAATCCTCACATAAACCTTGTGAATTCAATATTGCTTAGATATTGTTGTTATTCTCATTTTTCAGATGGAGAAATAGAGATTTAGAGAGGTTAAGGTACTTTGCCAAGTCAACACAGGGGTAGATTCAATTCAGGATATAGTAGGTCTTTATTGTACAAATTAGAATGGAATCTTACCATTACTCATTTTACTGCTCAGAAGATATGTCCATCAGCCACCTCGCTGCAGTTTCCTTTTGAATGAAGCAAGTTAATATCTTGTAGCTAGTCAGAAATTAGAACAACCCTTAAGGAAAGTTTTCATCTATTAAATGAATCAAAGCCATTTTTGTAAGTCCAGTAAATAACATTTGCAGTAAATAGCATTTTACCAAATAAGAGTTTAACTCAATCTGTTGAAGACGTAAAGCCAAGTGTACTCTTGCCTTGTCTTCGAGGCAAACTGAATGCCTCAACATTGAAAATTCATTAAATGGAGTAAGCATATGATAGGCTTCACAGTTGCAGGGCCGGTATGTCTGCACTTGTCTCTGCTAGAAGAAGGAAGGTGTGTTTTAATGAACACCACTAACAGGGATGATGACTACATAGTCACTGATGTTGTCTACTGATGACTTGCTTTGATACCTTTGATGGAAGACTGTAGGTGGGAAAGCTTCTGTAGTAATGAGCTTCAGGGAGAGTGAATGACCAGTCAGCAGAACTCAGACTTGAACACTGGTTTCTACGCCTTAGACATTTTGTCACTGCCCCCTACTTCATCCTGACCAGCTTCATGCTGTCGTGCTTTTCACTGCCTTTCAAGAGCAGAAGGCTCTCTGAGAGCACTCCAAAAGTGGAACGCAGCCCAAAGATCCCCTGTTCTGCGTGGCTTCTGAAAGGTCAGGTACCTATTCTGTTGTACCGTTTGGTAAGCTGCTTGTATAGCACTTCGTTATCTTCATGTTTATGATTATTGTTTCTGGCAAGTTTGGAGTACAAACTGGAGTACGTATGAGTGCTTAATCTCAGATGAGGTATGGCTAGCTAGCTGATTGAATAAGAAAAATGGTAAGAGTATGTGGTAGGAGGCTGACGTCAATAAATTGAATAAGGCTCTCTTTTTATTTATTGTTGTGTTCTTCCAGAACTGCCTAGTTATGTTAAATATGCCTGACCTTTTCCCCTGCTTGCCTCTCAGGGCCTCAACATGCATATAAAGGCTTCCAATGTGATTAGCATTGATGCTTCTGAGATTGCATGGAAACTAGATAGTCAGAGATAAATTGTGGGTCTCAGCAGTGGTCAGCCCAGGAGGCTTCAACATCTGCCTCCTGCTTGGATTGCTAGGGCCATATGGCTGAGAGCCTCACAGAGGAGCCAGCGGTGACTTTCTGGCTTGGTCTTAGGTTATACATTTTAAACTGGAAATTGTGCTTCAAGCTTGATTTACTATGTACTAATGGATTAATTTGTAATTTAAAATGGCACAGGGCAGGGGGATTGTATATGTGTGTATCTAGAATTCAATTACAGTAATATTCTCAATATTCCATTCAAGGAGAGGTTTTATTAAACTATGTTTTTCTTTGTAATTATGGTAATAAAAGCACCAGTTAATATGTATCTGACCCTTGATTGACTTCTTACCTTGAAAATGCAACTGTTTTGTTTAGAACTAAGTTAGGTGGCTTAACTAGCTCTTTCTGCTTGCTTGTTGAAATAATCTTGTTATTACTTAGTGAAATACCCGGTTATCTTCCTTACATGCACAGGGGTTGTTGGTGTCCCAGTTTGTGTACCCATTTACGTACATACTGCTGACTCAAAGAACGTCCCCACACATACATACCAAGGCTTCGAAAATCCTAAATTAAAGATCAACATGGGAAAGTTTAAAAAATTTAAATGTTGGTTGGTTATTATAAGAAAGTGTCTCTCTCTCTTCACACTCTGTCTCTCTCGGTGTCTCAGTCTTTCTGTGTCTCTGAGTATCTCTCATATCCTCCCTTGTCTCCACACCAATTCATTCAGCCTGTCTGCCTTCCTTCCACCACCCTTCTCTTCCCCTCTCCCCTGCCCTGATCCTCAGATTGTACCTAACATCATTCCTGTGCCAGCTTTCATTCATGCGTACTCCCAGTGCATTTCTGTTATTTTCACTTGTTGCCATAGCAGACTTGCTCTTTTTATTTGTGTGGCTATACATAGCACATTAAAACGTCCTAAAAGCCAGCCTTCAGATTATCACAGAAATTTTAAACCTGCTTCAACTCTTCTGAGTCTATCTCCAAACACAGTGATTTAAAATTAGTCTTGGAGCAATGAATAAATGAAATGCCTTGAGATTTTGCTTGATTTGTACCTTTAAGATGTGGGCTTGCAAAATAAACATTTCAGTCGCATTTGTGGTAATAATAACAGCTATATAATCTTCCAGGAAACTCCTTACCACTAGGATAATAAATCTGCACTCCCAACAGGCTCCTAAGGTTAATAATTTGACATCATGGTTATGAAATATGTAGACTTTAATGTGACTTTATAATAGATGACCACATATGGAAGTTAAGGACATTTTTGCTTTTTGTGTTTTTGGGAATTATTCCTTAAGGGCAACAGCCGTTTTCTCCACTCTGCAACAGTTCCTTTGAAGAAGTTTCCCCATAATGGAATTGTATGGTGCATCATTGCATCTTTAGGAGGGGGTGGCCGCTGCTTAGCATATTCACAGTGCTTCCCTCTTCTAAGTAGGAAACGTGGAGAGGGGCTTTGCAATGGGGCCCAAGGTGTCATTTAGCAAACCATATTTATTGGTGTAGGATATTTAATTAAGCTGCCAAGCAGGTTCTTTGTTTGACTATCGTTTTGATTTAAATACGCTCTATTCTCTGACATTGCTGAGATATCAAGCTGAAAACCTGTACTATCAAAGAACCTTTTTTTTTAAGCTGGCAGGTGGATTTTAAGAGTAGGTGTATTTAAATATTTTAGAAATTCTTTGCGTAAAAATTATCACACAAGCACTCTTAAACTCTTTAAAACAGATTAGATGTTAAATTAGGTTTAGATACTACCTAACATGAGAATGTTTCTGGGGAGAAATAAGTATTCAAAAATTGCTTTTCCAGAAGTTGACCTTGGATACAGGCTTCAGTTGATTGTAAACAGGATCATTTGAAATCTACATTTCCTTTCCTTTTCCTAATTCATTTCAGTTGCTCAATAGGATTTTCTCATGAAATTAACTTTTCCTTCTCTGTGTAGTTATATAAGCATGCTCTTCTAATCATGAAAAATGTTGCCCATTTCAGCACTTATTAAGGTGGACTTTGACTTGAAGGGTTTCTGGATTTAAAAGTCAGAGTATGTGACTAGAGGCAGAGAATCATCATTTATAGCCACTGAATCATTCTGTGATTTTTAAATGACTTTGGAGAGCCAGATCTTGTGCCCCCAGAGCAGGCTTTTGTGTGAGAAATCTTTTAGTGAACTACTTACTCAGGTCATATGTTTCTAAAAGCCCTGCTTTTCTTTCCTCAGGATAAATTGAATTATGTGTTACCAATAACAATGTCACATCATTTCAAAGAAAACCAAATTAAGTCATGCAAATCCAGGTTGCTGGAAACCGGGTAACATACGGTGGTACTGTTTTGTTTTCCAAGCAGAGGATCTGCCATAACAAAATGCCACAAGCTGGTCAGCTTACACAACCAGATCAAGGTGCTGGCTGATTGAAGTTCAGTCTCATCTTGATGACTGCCTTTTTGGTATATCTTCACCTAGCAGAGAATGCTGTGGTGTCTCTAGCAGGACCCCAATCCTGTAAGATTAGGGCTCTACTTTTATGGCCCCACTTAGTCTTTATCATTCCTTCACAGGCCCTACCTCCAAAACAGCCACATCAGGGATTCTAGCTTCAAATTATGAGAATTGATTAAAAATTATGATGAGTGTTTAAATTTTCGAACGTATTATAGTAAAAGATATATTGCTTTTAATCTCCTTCAGAATACTACCCACCCATTTTGAGCACACTTACCTCATTGTTCTTGCTGCTTTCTGAAGAAACTGTGGAAATCCTCCTTTGTGAGAGTCTTTGGTAGTGCTATCATGGCTTCCTCAATCAAGATCCTGATCTGATTCAAAATATTTATCTTTCATGATCAGTTTTATCTTGAGGAAAAGCCAGAAGTCCTGTGGATATGGTGAATTAAAGTAAATAAGGAAACACAATAAGGTTTTTATGAAACCACCTTTTCATTGGGTAACACTCAGCAGCATCCTTCGCCAGATTTCTTAGCATACCTTATAAAGACACTTAGGAAAGAGGACTGCTTTCAGAGCTACTTCAGAAAGTTGCAAGAATGATGGGATAAGGGTTATTTTGAGGAAAATTAATGGCAGTGTGTCTTTTACTATAACATGTTTTCATTTAAACATTCATCACATATTTAGATCACACTTCATGAGAATGTTGGTAGAGCGCAGGTATTCTTTTTCCACATCTTGTCATACCTTACCTGCGTTTGTCTCCAATAATCACAGTCCCTTCATTGCAGACACTCAAATGTAGACTTTTTTCAGATACCATTTTTGTTCACTTACGTAACTATTTGGTGGTATTACACATTCTGGTTGTGTGTTAGCCAGCTGGCCCTGGTTGACCTTGAGGGACTAGGTGAGGAAGGTGGATTGGAGAAGTAGGTGGGTAGAGAGTGCTGACTTGAGCAGCTTCAGAGGAGCCTGCTTCAGGTCCCAGACAGGCAGAACTCAAAAGCAGTCTTCCACCTGTCACAGAAGGAACTTTTATTACATGACAGCAATGTAGATTTAGTGTTTTATGAATCTTTACTGTATTTTAAATCATCCTCCACCCTCCTTTATCTTTTGTCTCTTTCAGGTTGTTTGAAGGACGTTCATCACGGAAACCAGAAAAGCTTAAAACACTCTTCTGCTACTTTCGAAGAGTCACAGAGAAAAGTAAATTTTTTTAATTCTTACTGTAATTTTCCTTGCTGATAAGAACAGTTCAAGTGTCATTGAGAGGAGCATTCTGTGTTTAAAGTACAGCTTCTGCCCAAACTATATTCAAACAATAATGATATAATGTTATAACCTAAATTATATATATATGTTATGAATGTACACAAACATGTACTATGAATGTGTGTGGATTTTTTGAACTTGAAAATCAGAAACATATGAAATATACATCAGAGACTTTTTATGTATAAAGCCAGTAAATTAATGTTTTCAAAAGAAAATGTATTGATCAGAATACACATTTTAAATGCTCTTTATTTGAAGAAAGAATAAATAATAATAAGTGAAATTCATTTATAGTATAGGCTAATTCATTGGTTTTCTGTCCATTCTTTCTTTTATGTTCCTCCTAACTCCTTTGTAGAGTTCTTGTAAAACTGGCTTATACCATTTCATATGTCTCCCTCTGTTGTGCCTGTTATAACCATCTGGCTTTCCTGGCAACTGATGGTAGCCCTGGGGCAGCAGTAGTGAATGTCCAACACATGCTCTAGTAATGAGCAGCTGAGAATAGACTGGTATTACCACTCTTATCTCAAGCTCAATGACCATGACCCACTTATCTCAAGCTCAATAACCATTGCCAAGTTTCTTTTTTTTTATTTTAAAGAGAATAAAAAATTAAAATAGCATTAAAAGTGGTACAGAATTTCAAAAGATGATAGGAAATCAATAATGGTTGTTACATTGCATATTGTTATCTTCAAAGTAGTTGCTCAGATTACCAGAAATAAATATATAAAATATTGCCACATTTATTAATACCTCTCTGCCTCAGTTTTCTCATCAATAAAATAATGATTTTATAGGGTAGTTACAGATACTAAACAAGAAAATACATGTTTAATATTTTCATTATTATCAACACATAATGTATTGATCAAATTTCCCATTGCCACGACACAGTACCCAACACCTACAGTTTAAGGGTGAAGAAGCTTAATCTGACTTGTAGTTTCAGGGGATTCAGTCCATAGCTCCCTGGCTTCAGGGAGAAACATCATGGGAGAAGGGCGTGGCAGAGCAGAAATGCATATTTAATGACTGCCAGAAAGCAGAGAAGGGATTCGTGCCAGAGAGGAACCAGAGACCAAATATACCATAATGTTCAAGGGCATGACTCAGTGACCCACCCAGACAAACCCAAAAGAGTACTTTCCTAATCTTATAGGCATTTCTTAATCCAATCAAATTGACATATCAGGTTTATCAGTCACGGGTAACCTTTCCTACAAGTTGTAATCATGGAAACTAGAACACCTCAAAAGTTCCCATTTGCTAACCAGGTAGATCAGTTCTGTTCCTGTGAAATTAGTTCTTTTCTATCCTGGTCATTAAACTTGTATTATCTTAAGCCACATCTTAGAATCATTGTAAGGTCATTTTTCTTGTGCCTCTTTAATCCTGTCACCGTGAGCATTACATTTTTCCCCACTGAATGTAATGCTTTTGGAAATTATTCGAGTTTTTCAAAGAAATTGGCTATCAGGGCATTCACATTTAAGGGGAACAACGAATGCTTCCATAGAGAAATATTTATCTTGTAGCTTACTGAATTTTTGGTTTGTGTCTTGTGTGGAATAAAATATTAAGGGAAGTATAAGGTTTATTTAGGATTTTAGAACAAAATCAAATTAGAATTTATAATGATTTGTTAAAGAGAGATGACTACTTTCTTTTCTCATCTAAATTTAAATAGGATTGATAGAAATCTGAGTTTACTTTTCTGTCCTGAGGATCAAATCATATTTCTTCCCTGAAAGGTAATTTGCCATTCTTCGTTGTAGGATTTCAAGTAATTTGAGGGAAGATCTAATGGGTTGTTTTTCTCAACTAGAAATACATATGCCATCATAAGTCTTGGGAGTTAGATTGAAGAAATAAATTGTAATCAGACATTTTATTTTCTGGCTTTTTCACTATTCATGGTAATTTAGTTTTCTTCTAGAATGTAGTGAAATGTTGCTATAGGTTTTCAAGATTTAAAAGGAAAAAACACTTGGGGTGAGGAGTCTGGTAGGAGACCTGTCTCACAAAGTTGATACACCAAAGGTCTACATCCTTAGTCACAGATAAATGAGAAGTAAACCTGGCTGTGCGAGAAAGGAACCATAAAGAAACTTGTGAATTCCATGTTGACACTGGCTAGAGGGGGAAAGAAGTCTTCTAAACCACAAAACCCCAAACATCAAGTCTGGAGTCCTCCCAACAGTGGGTCCACAAAGATCTGCCAGATTTGACTTTAGAGTCTCCTTTGGCAGTGCCGCTAGGTGGCAGCAGCAAATGCCCATCTTAGAGAAGAGAAACTTCATATGGGGGGGGGCTCAAATTTTTAGAACTGATAGAAGACATCAGGACCAACTTTTCACTATTATTAAACATTCAGGATGAAGATCTCAAGATTAAAAGATTTTAAAGAGCTTTCTGAATTATTTTTAATACAGTTTTAGACAAAGTATCTTATAGATCATATATTTAAAGGTCAGTGATCCATATAGTGTATATTGTGATTTTTATTGAGTATTTGATTAACGAAAATACTATATTCTAATGTGAAGTTGCCATTTAATGAGAAAAGCTAATATACATTCTCAAAGCATCTGCTAATTACATCTAAGGGACCAGTCCTTCTGCCTTTTCTCTCTTTACCAGCAAGTTTTTGTTTATGAATTTCTCTTGGTCTCTTTAGTGTATATGAAGGGCTTTTAACATTCATTCTTTCTGCCAAGTGTCTGAATGGTAAGGTAGGTAGACATTAGTTTCCTGTTAAAGAATTATTTCACGGGTATTTGGATTGTTTAGCCTCTTGTGATTTTGCAGTGTGCTGTCGATTTGTCTTAAAGTTAGATCTCTAAGGAATATCTTAAGACACATGTTAACAAAAGTTTGTTTCCTAATACAGTTATTCCATATTGACTTCATGTGAATTGTTTCACTGGGAGCAAAGAAATACTTTGAAAGAAATGCTCCCAGGCTTTCACAGACCTCAACACCATCTTGACTAAAGGCTCCTCACCCCTCCCTCTCCCTCTCCCTCTCCCTCTCCCTCTCCCTCTCCCTCTCCTTCTCCCTCTCCCTGCCTAAGAGCTCTTTGTGTGTAACAAAAAAACACAAACTAGCATGACCTTTTTAGATCTTTGATTTGAAGCAGACAAATTATTTCTGGACAACTGATTTACTTTGTGTTTGCCACTGGCTGGAAAAAAAAGAATCTAACCGAAACAGGATCCTCTCCTCTAAAATTATTGACTTCATCGATAGTATTTTACTTTTATTCTTTCAAATGTGTCTTTCCTTAAAAGTATGCCATTTTTCTTAACTCTTAGAACACAACAATTCCTCCTCCATTTAAGGCACTTACTTATAAGTACAGCAGCTGCCTGTTGTCTAAGCCTAGATTTAGCTGTGCTAAGTGCAAAGGACATACCAAAGATTTCACTTTTAAATCTTAGACATTTTACTGTACCATAAAGCACATAAATGTGTACCTATTTGCCAGTCTTCTAGTATAGGGTTAAGGCTTTTCTTAGAAAAAGAGTCTATAAGTTGAAATTCAACTTTGTGGTTTTACATAAGCTTTTGAACTCTAAATCTTTTCTGATACTGGTGGGGGGGGTCAGTTTTTAAAACTCACTAAAAAATACCAGTTCTCAAATCCAGTATTATGCTGTTACTTGTATAATTTTGTTTAATAAAGGTGTATTATTTTATAGAAGAATCTTCTAATGTAAGGATGATATTATTTTAAAATTAATAGTCTTTCTTTCATTTTTATTAGTATGTCTTGGCAGTGCACAGTGATTCCGTTCCTCATGGGGAGCTGGTGCATGTAAATCACACATCGCATTCTTTTTCACCCCTTCCTTCCCTCCCTCCCGCTTCCCTCCATCTCTTAGTCTCCTTCCCTTTTGCAAGAGATGGACTTCCTTAGTTCCTACAACCTGTCTTTTACTTCACTTTTTATTTATATTTTGGGTTTCTCACATAAGAGAATCTCTACTATTTGATTTTGTGTGTCTCTTATTTTATTTCACATTATGGTCTAAAGGTACGTCTACTCTCCTACAAACAACTCAAGTTTATCCATCTTTATGGCACAGTAGTACTCCTTTGTGTATAAATACATTTTCATTATCAAAATCAATATTGTGTTGTACATTTAGCTCTCTAGATCTGAGAGTTCAACTTACCACAAATTGAAAAAAATATATATATATATACACATATATATATGTAAAATCTGTACTGAAAATGTTCAGACTTTTTCCCTTGTCATTAATCCCTAAAACAATATAACACCCATTTCCCTAGCATTTACACTATGCCAGCTAGTTATTATAATATACAGATTATTTAAATTTAAGAAACTTGAATAGCCATGGATTTTGGTATCTCCAAGGAGTCCAGGCACCAACAAACATGGATGGACAGCTATCATAACTAGACCTAGTGTTTCCTCATTAGTTTTATAACCATTGTTAGACTGATTCTATTATTCTCTGTGTATGTATAATTCAAAGTTGAAACTTGACTTTGTGTGTGTGTATTTGTTTTTATTGTGCTTGTAGAACCTACTGGGTTGGTGACATTTACAAGACAGAGTCTAGAAGATTTTCCAGAATGGGAAAGGTAATAATTATAAAAAATCTTAGCCCCCTAAAATTACAAGGACTCTTACCATGAGAGGAGTCTATTTTCCAGCCTTGGAACCGTGGTTTCCCAGACTCGTAATTGCCCTAGAGTCAGGGAGTTTCTTATAAATCAATTCAGAGCTCTCGTTATTAGAAAAGTTATATCTTAGATTAAAATCTACAGCCATTTGATTGCTACCATTTTTGCATTAGTTTTGTCTTCTGAACCCAAGTTTTGTTTAAAATTAAATTTTATGTGTGAAGACACTAAATGACACACTAATATTCAAATATTCCTTCTTCTATTTTGGTTAGTGTTTATATTTTATAGCTTTTATTTCTGGAGGACAAAATTAGAGCTTTTTTTTTAATAAGCAATAATTGTCAGCGCCTGCCTGTCAAATGCAAGGTCCGTCCTGAGTTCAGTTCCTGGTACTGGGGGGAAAATACAGTAATTGTCTAACGTTTGCCTGAGTGGTAAGAATTTTGAAGTTTGGCTCTTGTGCAGGTTGCTAAGTGGTTTTTATTTTTTTTTTATTTCTTGTTATCTATCTGAAAATACCAAGAATAACAACCAGCTGAGTTAATTCGGATATGTAAGATCTTTTATACCCTGAAATATTTCATCAGTTCCTTAATCTAGAGCAAATCCTCGAGACATGAACAGAAATGTGAATCAGCCTTCTGAATGAGGTATAGCATCTTTGCCCCTAAGTGAGACCAAGAAATTGTCTCATTAATTTTGACAGTCAAAATTTAGCGTGGTACCTTTCTTAATTCATTGGTTAATTGATCTCTCTTTTGATTTAGCTGCTTCATAAGTAAGTTAGGAAATGTAATTAAAATTGGTCTTTCAGACTCCATAGAACCCTAAACATGCATGAACTAAGAAAATAAGAAAGGTGAAAAGAGGTAAGGCCATTGGTGTTACACAAAGTAAGGAACTTTTTAGGGAAGGGTCAGGAAGTTGGGTTTTCCAGAGGCCCAGTTTCTGGCATGTTACTGTTAACCTTTGATGACCAACAAGTCTCCTAGCCAGTTAATTTCAGAAACCCAGAAGAGTCTGTGTCTTTAATTCCTAGGGCAGTGCTATAGAGGATTTGCTGGGGTCAGAACAAGAGACCTAACTAGAAGTGGAAGGATGCTTCAAACAAACAGAAAATTCCTAGCATTGTTTAATTACAACAGTAAATATAATAAAGTTTCCAGCTTCAGTCATGGAGGATAGTTGCCAACAGATGGAATTCGCATTTTTAAATCCTGATTGACGGAGATTTCTGGAGCTTGCTTCTTTTGTCTTATCCTCTAGGTCATTTCCCTCTGGATAAAATGGTTAGGAAAGCAGGACCAAGAAATGGAAACTTTAAAAAAATCAAACCTATGAACTTTCTACAAGAGATTGTGTACTGTAAAAAACTATAGCATATTGGTTAAGTGTTTACCAGTGAGTTGAGATCTTTGCTACTTTATTTACTAGCTAGAGCAAATTAATTTGCTTTTCCCTTTATAAAAGAAAATAGTAATGGGGTTATTCTGAGAATTAAAGGAGTAAATACAAATAAAGCTCTTAGAATGGAATTTGTACCAAATTACCTTCTTAAAGTTATCATTTATTATGAGAAAGTTGCGCCAGACGTGTGTTTAGATTCATTAAAATCAATGAACAGTGCTTCCCTAGCTAAATTATTTTTTAAAAATCTGATCACCCTCTTCACAAAAAGTTATTACTAAAGTTAGGAGTTTGGATCCCGTCTCTGTCACATTCAAGTATCATTCATATGTTTTATTCAGTAAACCACCAGGGGGAAACATCTAGTAAGGAAATAACAGTATATCAAATGATATTAATACAGTGAAATTGGTTTTAATATATAAGATAGGTCAGTACTTCACTGAAAGGGAAAGAATTGTGCCCTCTGAATAAGTTGGATCAGTCAGCCTTATTAATATAAAAATGCCACAGATCAGAATATCTGAGGCATGTATTTTCATTAATACAGCCTTCTCCAAATACAGTTATCAGACCAGTAAAAATAGAGCCCGAGACTCATGTATGATTTATTGCAGATTTTCTGTATTTTTCCTTAGAGTATCAACTCTGGGATAAAATTTCATAGATCTTAATTTTTTTTATATCTTAAGTTTTAACCATCTTAAAAAAAAAAGTTTTAACCATCTTACAGAGAAACGTTGATGTGGAAGAAAGCAGGTTTCAAATGTGTGTATTTACAGATTTCAATAAGGAAATGTTGAAGACAATTAGTATCAATTTTTAATAGCTGTCTATATAGTTACACATTTATCTTTAGTAAAGTATTTATTTTTTAAAAATGAGTAAAGGAATATCTCTTCCCATTGTAGGTGTGAAAAACCCCTGACACGGCTACATGTCACTTACGAAGGCACCATAGAAAGCAGTGGCCGAGGCATGCTGCAGGTAGGTGAATTTCAGTATATATGTGGATAAGACTTACTCTTGTCAAGTTTCTGACAGCAAAGGAAATTGAAAAGCTGTTTATTTGCCTTCTAAACTCACTTAATGCAAAGAAGCATGATAGCAGAATGCAGAAAAACACCAGACAGATCACTTTGACAGCCTTGGTGATTATGTTATTCACCAGCATGTGCTCTTTGTTTCTTACATGAGCCCCTTGAAAAAGCTTTTGACAGAAAGTCCCAAGATCTGGACAATATCAGTCCTTTGGTTCAGACATTGATTGTAGATTGACAGTGGGGCTAGTTCCCAGGGTATGGTCTTGACAAGCTGTCACCAGGCAGTTTTGGTTTTTTTTTCTTCGAAGGCTCTTGCTTTGCCCCAAATGATGACCAGCTTGAGATTTTTTCTCCCACCAACAGCCTTACTTAGGTCTAGAAAGCAGACATTTAAAATTGATTGATAAGAAAGATCGCTCTCTTGTCTCTAACAGCTCTCAGCTCTTGAACCAGCTTGCTAATATTTTTTCCTTGCCAAAGAGCAGGTAATTCTGTCCATTCTTTAGTCGTGGTTATTAATTCATTGCATTACTTTTTAAAAACCTGGAAAAAGAAGTTAGTAAAACACAATCTATATCTAGCTCTGAGATATAATACCTAACCTGAGCATGTCAGATTTATTGTTGTTTAGAGTGATTTTTTAAAATTCAGTAATCAGAGATGAAATACTTGTGTGTTGTGTTTTTAATCATATGTAAATAAGCATCGTAAACAGTTTTTTTGAAAGAAGCTTGGGTATCAGTTCATAATACTAGGAATAGCTGATTTTTATTCTTGGATCATTCTTTGAAGCTTATATTAGGTCAGAAGATAAAGCACCTGTCAGGAAATAGACTGATTTGTGTAGACCAATTTATATATAGTTATAACGTACACCTCCCAAGTAACTAATGAAACATTTTTCCTAGAATTACCTTATATTTAGATGTAATTGTGGTTAAAATCTTTACAAAAGCAAACTATGTTTTAAGTCACCTCCCAGTGTTGAAGTTTGTAAATAGAATTACTTATTAAAAATTTGTCCTATACTGAATTTGTGCAAAAGCAAAAAATAAAAACCTCCAAAAATACATATTTAATCATATACCTTTTCTTTTACCTAAAAAAGTAATTTTAAAATATTCATGAAATTATTTCCAGTGAACATCTCTTTCCTCCACATCTCCTTCTTTATGAAATTATTTCCTGCTTTAATGTCCAGATAAAACGAGTCTTAATGCACGTGAGCAAAACAAAGGTACTGCTATTTAGCACCGCAGGAATGCTAACCTTTCATCGCAGTGCAATTCAACAAGGAATCGTGTAATAGTCATCAAAGTTGAGATTCTCCCCACTTCCCAGGATATTATAGACCAAACTTGAGACCGTGCTAGAGTGAAAGAACACCGTAAAGGCTCTTAGCACTATAAATTGTTCTCCCTCCCCAGGCCCTGTCTCCCTGGGAGATCAGGGAATATTGTGTTGCAGTGCTCCAGAGCTCCTTGTGTAGCACATGAATTACATTATGCTGAATGGCAACAACAGAACCTGTCTAAGGAGTGTTATCATTTCTTTCTTTTCATCAAATTATAATTCAGAAACTGAGTAATCTGAACAAGTAGCTTTACAGTAAAGAGACTTGCAAAATGCTTGGCTGAATATAAAGCCCTCAGATACTTGTTTTTATGTACTGGAACAGCTTTCTCACATTTTATAGAGAGCCTTTTAAGAACTTTCTCTAAGTAGTAGAAACTTTGGTTTTCTTAAAGACCCCTGCTCTTAGAGGCACACTGAGGTTAGTGTACTTATTTCTGTGCGCACCTTTCAAGTGATGAATGGTGTTGGCCTTTTATCAAAGAGTGAACAGGCACATTGCATGTATTTCATAATCACTATCAAGTAGTACAGAAGTTAGATAGAGCTCACCTTTTTATTGTGTTCAGTACCTTATTCCAATAAAATTTAAGTAGATGTCAAACCTCCTGGTTTCTTGTTTTTGTTCACAGTAGTATTATAAGCACTCAGTTGGTCTCTCAGTGCCCCAGGGTTCCATTCATTTCTTTGCTGGGCCTGCTGTCTTTACTTTGCCACTGCCCTATTTGAGGCCCTCGTAGTACTTGCCTAAACTATTCAGAAGTCACCAAACTAACCTCTTTTTAAAAATTTTACACCTTGCTAGATTATTATTTATAGCCTGGATTTTCTTTGTAAACCTTACTTAGGTCCATTCTGTGAGTTTTCCCCAGAGTTTTCAAAATTGACTACAAATTCTCTGGACTCCAGACCACCTCATTACCACCTATAACCTCTCATAAAGTCCCCTACATTGCAGCCTGCTCACCATTCCTCCATACAGTTTTCGACACTTGGTGTCCCCCTCTGTCTTTGTGCAGCTCTTCCCTCAGCCTGAGTATCAGCTAATTCTGAATTGAATGCCATCCTTTCCTCCTTCCATTCTTAGATTCTGGGTGATGCTGTTACTTGGGAAGTATCGCATACATACTAATAGGTTCTCTCTAATAGGGTGTCTGACTGCCAGGCACATTGTGTCTGCTATGAAGCCTAAAACCAGCGCTTCTTACTCATCTTTGTGTCCTGTGGGTCCCAGCACAATACCTATGAAGTATTTGTTGAATGGAATAGATTGAGCTATGAATCACCCAGTACCTAAAGACCTCATGTAGTAGGTAACAAATTCAAATCTAGAGACTAGTTTTACCAAAATGATTTTTCTCTATCAGTTGGGCTCTGGGTTGTTTTTTGTTTTTAGCATTGATTTTAGTATTCAGAAATAAAAACCCAAATACATGATTCTTAATAACAGTTCATTTTAAGAATTTGGCAGTGGTATGCTTCATTTTCTAGCTTTTTCATGATGAGGAAAAAAAAGACAGTGTGCTGTCTATTCGTATCTACGTACTTTTCACATGAAAGTAACAGAAGATTCAGATTCTTATTCTACTCTTATAAAATTGGCTTCGGCTAATGATTTAGTATCAGTTACTTTAGAAAATATGAATAAGATCTTATATTTTATACTAGTTTGAAAACATAAATCTTACACTACTTAATTCTGTTTTTCTTGGGTATACGACTGTGAATATACCCAAATAGTGTGAATCTAAATCTTCACAATAATGTAAGGCCAAGATAGTCACCATTTCTTACATAAGCTGAAATAATATTGGCAAGTTGAGTGTGCATTCTTATGAAGATTGTATGATGACTCTTTGTCAGTAGGAAATTGGAACTCGTCACGGTACTCTACATAAAGTTGATGTGGAACTCAGGCTGCAGCTCAGTGGTAGAGCACTTGCCTACCATGTATCGGGCAGTTTAGTTGAATCTTTGTTCTTTATACTGGATTTTATTTTTCTTTTTTACTAGGTGTGTTTTTGAAATGTTTGGTAATCATGCAGTTTACAGTTGAATGTAGGACAAAAATTCCATTCCTCTATTCTTCAACAGAAGAAAACAGGTTACCCCAAATAGTTAACTGCTAAACTTTTTGGTTCTTTAAACAAGTTTTAGATTACCATCTTAAGAAAGATATGATTGTTTTAAAACCATTTATGTAATGGATCTGAGGGGTGACCATGAAATATGTAAAGGATCTGGGGAAATGATCTTGAAACCTTTATACATAAAGACTATTTTTAATTTATGTCTTTGGGGGCACATATAAGGGTTATAAACTAGAGTATAGTGCATAACATTTTGTCTAGAGCCTCCATTTTCCACATGCCTCGTGTAGTTTGGGGATGTGCAGAAGTGTGCAGAGATGCAAACTACCATAAGATGGAAAGCGAACAAGAAGCTATCATCATCCTCCCTGGGAGATGGGGACTGATTTTATGTGAAAAGTTGAGAACAAATAGGACATGTGCTTCTTTATCACACATATATGCATTGTAGACCATCATTTAATATGCCACATTTCCCCAAATAGGTGGATTTTGCAAACCGTTTTGTTGGAGGTGGTGTAACCAGTGCAGGACTTGTACAAGAAGAAATCCGCTTTTTAATCAACCCTGAGTTGATTGTTGCACGGCTGTTCACTGAGGTGCTGGATCACAATGAATGTCTTATTATCACAGGTTAGTTTGGGAGTCCAGACAGTGGGATAGTTGTCCTTGTCTGTGACTGTCATGAAGAACAGAGGCTGCTCAGGTGCGCTTTTCTCTTCCGTGGGCACTAGCCCCAGTATTTTTGTTCATTATACTTGCCTTTTGAAATTGTTATGGTGTTATGTTCCTAAAATGTTCTGAGTATAGATTTTATCTCCCATTTTTTCTTTGTTAGTATCTTTATCTGAGGAACAGCTGTTCAGTACTTTTCAACTGGAAATTTTATGATATAGTAATTCTCCTAAAAGAAGATAGTGATATACTTTTGAGAGTGTATTCTATTGTTTTTTTCCCATTATATTTTTAAGTGATTTGTTTCTGTTAAAAATTTTAAAAAATGAAGAAAGTGCTGAGATTAAAAAATTTTAAAAATTTTAAAAGTAAAAAATGTTTAAGAATAAGATACATGTTTATATATATATGAATGAATGATACAATAACAATATTTTGGAGAGAATCAGTGTAACACTGAGCTTACAGAAGATAATCAGTATGGGGCTGGGGATATAGCTCAGTGGAATAAGCGCTTGCCTAGCAAGCGCAGGGTCCTGAGTTCGATCCCCAGTACCGCAAAAAAAAAAAAAAAAAAAAGAAGATAATCAGTAAGCTTATGTTTATCCTAATTTCTAATCCTAAAAGCAGAAGTGTGATTATATTATTGTCTGTCCTTGATTTCTTTAAATTAATATGGGAGGAGGAAAGAGTGAAATTTAATCAAATTTATACTTTGGATTTCTTACAGAGATTTAACTTTTTTGTTAAATTTCTTCAGACTGGGAGCACTAAGTCACAGTATTTTTATGTCAGTGAATTGCAAAATGGTAATGCTGAGCTAATATTGGACCTCAGGCCACCTGTCTTAAGTTAAACCTTTTGTTTGAGTACCTGACAGAGCTGTCTTGCATAAAGGCCATAGTGCCCCACCAATTGTCAGTACTTTTAATTGCTCAAAAACATGTGTTCGGTTTTTTATCTTGGGCTCTATTGCTGCTTTGAGATTAGCATAAGAAAATAAACACTTGAGTTGGAGAATTTGGTTTATTGCTTTTTCAAAGATTGCAATGGAAATAAAACCATCCTCTATGATATATGTCAGATGTATCTAAAACTTAAGTTGTCTTTGTAGATGTACAAGTCAAAACTAAGACTTTGTAGTCTTATCTTGAAGCCACGCAGTGCCTCAGGTGCTTTCATAGGCAGCCTTCTTGAGAGTCTCTAAATTTTTTTTTTTTTTTTTGAGAGTCTCTAAATTTTGTCCTTAGGTTTTGTTTCCAACAAAACAAAGACCTTTTTCAGGTCTTTGTCTGTTAAGTCCAGTGTCAATGATTATTGACTGCTTTTTTACTGAGTGTGGCCCATAGGCCACTTTCCATATCTTTTTGTTGTTGTTAAGAACTGAACATTTTAAATAAGGTAGCAGCTCTGGAAATCAGATTTTCCCCTCATCAGAGTTCATGGTTTAATGACTTTAGTAAACAAATTCTGCAAAGTATATTCTTTGTTGTGTGTGGTCCCTAAAGTCTGCTCAGTTAGGTTAGTACTCAGCTAATGATAGTGCACATTTTCTTAAATGCCAGGAACCAGTGAGTTTCCCAGTTCTTTGCTTAAGTGCTCTATGTGCTCATTGGGCTCACTTTCACCATTTCATCAGGTGGTTGTTGGCATCTTGCCTTTGCTTCCTGCTTGCAGAGAATTTCAGAATAAGGCAGTGGGAGATGAGGGCCTTCTCAGATCTTTCCCAGTCACCCACACAGCCATGCATATGAGGTCTTTGAAATTCCCAGGAATACGTTAGAACCTTCCTGAGCCCCTTGTGGACATCTCGTTCCTCGGCTTTTCCTTGGAAACTTACTGGTTCGCCTGTTACTTCTGGCAGCCTCAGTACTAAGCAGTTCCCTGTGGTTGTTTTCATCTAGCCCGTGGGGATTTGGCTTTCCACACTGGGTGAGCTCCAAGTCCAGTGAGGTCTTCCAGGGGACCACCAGATGGGTCTAATGGCGACAGCTCTCTCAAGTGGGGCACAAGGAGCCTCAGTCCCCTTGCGCATCCCCTAGTGGCTGCTGGACTGCTGGCTTTCACTGTGACTATAGATGATTGGTTTTAAGGTTGCCACAGAGCTTGAGAGGGTGCCATGGAAATAGGGCGAATAAAATCACCACAAAGCTTACAGGTTTTACCAAGATTCAGCCAGTTTTCTTTGAGAAAGCACTCCCCGGTTGCTTCAAGGCTTCCTTTAATTTCCACAGTGTGATTTTTCTGTGTTCTTTCTTTCATGGCAGGATTTCCAAGATTTTTTTACTCCATCATTTTGCTCCACCATTTTGTTTTACCACTTTTGTTCCACCATTTTGCTTTACCTTTTGTAAGCACTCCCTGGTAAAGGGGAGGCCTTCAGCAACTTATTACATCATTTAGACACCCTGTCTCGATTCTTATCCTTGCGTTCCTGCTGCTTTGATGAGGTGAAACTGAAAGCTGTTAGTTGTCTGAGTTTGTTAGAACTCAGAATGGAAGCTTAGCAACAGAATTTCTTTTGCGTGATCTACATGGTACTGAATTAGAAAAACAGGCCTCTTTAGTTCTCGGTGTTATCTCAGCCCACATATCAGCCTTCTGTTTACATTCGTTATCCTGCAGGCACATAGGGAGCATGTAGTTGAGGTGCTGAGGGAGGTGCAAATGCAAGGAATCACAAACCAAAAAATGAAAACTGGCATAAACCATTTGGGCAACCAAACCCTTTGAATATTTGTCTTGACATGCTTTTATGGAGCTTCCAAGCTTAGGAGTCTGACTTCCTTATCATTTTGGTATGTAAACAAGTACTTTCAATGGTTTTCACTTTTTAGCACTTAAGCTAGGTTTGAACTGAAGACCCATAATAGTATCCCATCAGGTTTTGGGGGTGGGATTAATTTAAATGTAAGTGCCAAAGGAATATATTTTTAGAATTTTAAGCTCTTCAGAAGCTGAAAACTTTCTTCCTCTCATTAATTTTTTTTTATTATAAAAGTAAAAGAATGAAAACATATTAACAGATAGCCATTTATAAAGTAGCACAAGAATAGTACAATCAAAACTGAATTACAGACAAGGCGACAGGGAATTAACAATGGTTGTTGTATTACATATTGATAACTTAAAAGTGTATGCTCAGAAAAGCAAATATAGACATGCAAGATTGATCAAACCACTAATGATTAACTGTTCCTTACAATAAAGAGACATAAGTCAGTACTACAACTATGTTAGTTATCCTACTTATACATACATACATACATACACACATAATTATCCCTTTTCGGGGTTTTTGTTGTTGTTGTTGTCTTTTTTTTTTTTTTTCTTTTTTGAGGTAGGATCTCGCTATGCAGTTCAGGCTGACCTTGAACTTACTTCATAGCCTAAGGCTAGTCTCCAACTCACTAGGATCCTCCTGCCTCAGCCTCCCAAGTGCTGGAATTACAGGCATGTGCCACCATGCCCAGCTGTCCCATCAGTTTTTAAAATGAGTTTACATTTTTGAAATTAAAAGACTTAGTAGAGATAAGTTAGGCAAATAAACTCAAAACTAATTTGTTTCATTTATTTCATTTTTCTTACAGTCATCAGCCTTAACCTTACTGTAAATAAGAAAAAATGTCACTTTCTGTGGGAATATTAAAAGGAAAGCGTTGACTATTTTTCCTTTTTTTAACGATAATTTGTCCCTAGCCTAAAAAAGGATCACTCTGGAATTCATCTTTGGATTCTAACTTACCTGCAGGCATTGCAGAATGACTGGGAAAATGCAGGTCCATGACTCACTTGCACATCTGTAGTTACCTCAGGCTAAGGACATTTGAGGTGACTTTTAACTCGGCATTTTTCCCACATCCACTTAACTGTATTATAGTGCCTCCTAATTAATATCTGTGATGTGATGTTCCTTTAATGGAAATGGCCATTTCATCATCTATTTGATGTCTGGATTTCTGCCATCTCCTTTTCTTAGGAGACTCTTAACCATGTACTGCAATCTATCTGCCTGATCAATTCCATTCCTTTGCTGATGCACCCAGGCTCAGTGAGCTAATGGCTGTGACTATGCTGCCTGAATCTGTAGAAGAGTTTCAGAAATTGGAAATAAATTAAATTTATCATCATTGTGGGATATCTGGTTGCAGTCAGACTTTTAAATGAATATGAAACATGTCAGGCAAGCAGCAAATACATTTATTCAGACAATGTTATCCCTCTGTTTGCTGTGATCTTCCCTGTGAGTACAGATGGAGGAAAAGTATTGAAACTCCAGCCTTCTTCCTTTTTTTATTCCTTCTGTCAGAAGTTCCTCTGCATCACCCCATAAATAGCTTCAATATGAGAGGTTGTTCAAGGGCCATAATGGGGTTGGTTTGGTGAGCACAGGGGAGCAGAAGACAGGTTTAATCATCTCGGTACTCCACCGCTTTGAAACTGGATGGATTAGGTACTGGGCGTTTTGATGCAAAAATTTTGTTCCAGTGTTTGTCATTTGTTTGGTACTGGACACACAGGCTAGAACTTGGGTATCAGTTGCCTTGGGACTTACACTCTTTCTAACCAAAATGCTTTGGTACTCATTTTTTAGTTCTCCTGCCTCCCAGAATGAGTTCAAACATCTACCAAGACACTGCTATGTATTTAGCATAAAACCACCCCAGTAGCAAATCAAATCATCCCAGATACCTCAAGTCCTTACCCCCTTCTGAATGTCAGCAGAACTGGCAGGAAAAGTGAATCATGTCTACTGCTAGGCAGAAAACAGGTAAAACAATAAGTCAGAGTGTTCCTCACTTTCTTGGTTCCCATCAGGGTAGTAGACTGACCAGCTCACTCTCAACCTACATATAAGTAAGCCACATAGCTTTGTCTTCTCTGCTCCCTTACAAATTAAGTCTAATCATACCAACTCTGATTTCTGTATGGCTTTGAAGGATTTTGAACTTGTTTTATTTGGCTGTTCAAATAGTTCTGTGATGTAAAAAGATAATTAATGACCCTGAAAATGAAATGAAATCCAATGAGGCTTGGTACAGAGTCACTGGATCTCTTGTCGCTGTGTCTCCTGGTCTCACTGTGGTTCTTTTTACCACACTATGCAGATGTGAACGCCTGTATGTACATGTACTCACTACATGGTGCCCTTTGATTAAGTATTTCTGGATTCATCATTTTAGTCTCACTTGATATACCGCCCTTTCTGTTTTGCTCAGTATTATGTATGTCAGGCTGGTAGTTACTCAAATGCTTTTATGCTTCTGCACTATAAGATGTGGATATAGACACAAATGCTAGTAATTTATAATCCCTCCCTTCGAGGAACTGACAGTCCAGTGGGAGAGTCAGATTACATGTTTTAATTAGCTGTATTGAGTTAAACTTGGTGTACAGTAAGCTGTGTTTATTTAAAGTGTACAGCTGGATAGGTTTTTCATGTGTGACTATATCCCTGAAACCATCTTTGCTTGTGTTTTCATTGAACTGTTTGGTTTTTCTTGTATTTTTACATTTTGAAAGCACTTCCTATTTTACATATAAATTCATTATCAGATACATGTATCAAGATGTCATTTTCTTATTGTGACTTTTGAAGAACATTTATTAGTTGGTTTGAGGTTTTTTAATTCTTTCTCTTTCAACTATAGCTTCTAATCCTTGAAATCAGATAACATGAACCCTCCAAATCTTTTTCTGAGTTGTTTTGGTGAATTTTAGAATTCATTTTTCAGTATTCACCAAAAAAGCTCAATGGAATTTTGAGACTTCCTTGTTTGCATCTATAGATCAGTTTGGGGGAAGCTGACTCCCTAACTATATTTAGTTTTGATTTGAATATGGTACATCTCTGTTTATTCAGGTATCCTTTTTTTTTGTACCGGAAATCGAACTCAGGACCTCGCGCTTGCCAGGCAGGTGCTGTGCCATTGAGCTATATCCCTGGCCCTCAGGTATTCTTTAACTTTCCTCAGTAATAATTCATAGTTTTCATCCTATACGTCCATATTTTTGTCAGATTTATCCCTAAATTTTCCATAATTGTCATGGCTACTATAAATGTTTTTCTACTTTTAACTTCAGTTTCCATTTTCACTCTAATTCATTGCTACTATGTGAAAATACACTTCATTTTCAGATAACAATTTAATACATTAAATTCTCTGTTAGTGTTCCACACAAACTGCCACAGGACCACAGAGGGGTGTAGCCAGTGTTACTTACTGCATAAAGGAAAGCTTTGCATTAGAAACAACATGAATTTTGTAATTACTTTCTTGTTTGTAGCATGAATATCTTACCCAGGTTTGTAGATGAATTTATAGGGTTTACAGTATAGGGTTGGAGATGCAACTCAGAGGTGTAGTGCACTTGCCTAACATGCATGAGACCCTGGGTTCAGTTTCCACTAAAAGTAATATCAACAGTGAAGTGTAAATGACTTTTAAATTATTTTTAAGGAGCAATGTACTTAAACAAACTGGGAACTCTAGTATTGATTTTAAATTGTTTAATGGTTATTGGAAAACGTAACCATATAAAAAGAATATTTTTCATAGCTTTATTATATGAATATATTTTTATATGTGTATAAATAAATTTTAAGCTTACACAAAAGTTGCAAGGATAATGCATGAAATTTTTATATGCTCTTTAGTAGGGTTGAGCCAGTCTCATTTTTGCCTCGTTTGCTTCAGCTGCCTTTTTTTTTCTAGTCCTGAAATACTTAAGCATGTATTAGAGACATACCCCATGTTTTCTCCTAAATATTTATATTTCCTAAGAATTAAAATAATCTCAGTCATCACAGTTATCAAAGTCAAGAAATATAAATTAACATAATTCTGTTCATCCCTAGTCTATATTTTAATTGTCGGTTATCCTAATAAGCCCTTTGTAGCTTTTTTCCCCCAAGTCTTCAACCAGTCAGCCTCATACCTTCTTACTTATCATGTGTCCTTTAAGTTGGCACAGTTTCTCGGTTTTCCCTGTGTTGGTTCATTCTAGTAGGAGTCCTGCAGAGTGATGCTATTTCTGCTTGTGTGTCTTCTCCCTCCAAATGACACAGGTATAATGATGGACAAGCTCGTCTGTCAAGTTTCTTCTTTGTCAGATTCTTTTTTACTTCGTCGTTAATCTGTAGTTATGTATTTTATATCTTTTGAAACTCCAAATAACTTGTCATCCTCAAAGCTTCACCTACCAATTTTAGCAACGATTAATAAGTTGTGTTTTGTTTTTAACTCTCATTACACTAGAATTGGGGAACAATTTCTGCGACCAGAATTGTGGGAAGAATTAAGTTCATGAACCGAGGTACTACTGTATTCTACATTTAGTACTTGGTGTTCTACTGTAAAGGACTTTTTTCTTCTATATTTATATTTACTTAGTAGTGGTTGTATAGATACAGATTTTTTTTATTCTGTGGGCTATAGTTTGTTGCTGTCATCTATTAATGCTAAGTTGCCCCACATTTGATCAGAGGGAGCTCCTTCCAGCTATTGTGTCCCTTTGTCATAGGTCCATTGTGTCTTAATGCACTTTCTTCTTTGAGTACCTCCTTTTTTAGCACCAAAAGATGTTCTAGGCCCACCTAACACCATAACAACCATTTCTCTAAAGAGTCTTAGGTTTTAGAGTAGTGTTTCAGAAGCCAAGATTTGTGCTAGAACATAATGATATACCCACCTGTGTGTGTGTGTACATACACACACACACACACACACACACACACACACGCACACCTGTGAACTCATGAATAGCTCCTTTCTCATCCAGTATCACAGCATACCTTCCTCTTTCCATATTTTCTTATCTTCTTTAGGCCAGAATATACAAAAGCTAGTTTCAGAGTTGCTAAATAGTGCCACTGAGTAAAGCAGCCTAAGAAGTGTTCAGTGTTTATTCACAACTTTTTTAAAGTAAAATTTATGCACAGTGAAATATGTGATGTTAAGTGTATAGTATCGTGAGTTTTGGCAAACACATATCCTCCTGTATGCCACATCTCTGTCAAGATGTGGAATGTATCCATCCAACACCTCAGAAAATTCCCTTGAGTCCTATCTATACAGATTTGTCTTTTTTGGAATTTCATCTAAACAAATTTATATTGTATCTTCTCTTCTTCTGAATAATATATGTGAAATTCGTCTGTATTTTGAATACATCAGTGGTTCTCTTTTACTAAGTATTCCTCTGTCTGATCATGGCATATGTTTTGCTAATTTTCTGTTGATAGACATTTGGATTGTTTCTGCTTTTAAGTTTGTTACGGTTTTTATGTCAGCTTGGCTAAGCTAAAACCCCCATTATTTGAAGGAACATTAATCTTGCTATATTAACTGTAAAGAAATTTTATAGATGTGATTAAAGTCCACAATCAATTACCATTTAAAAAGGGTATTCTTCACAATGAAATGTGTTATGGCTTGTATCTAGATGTTCCCCCACAGCCCCATTCAGTCATAAGTGGAGATTTTTGAAGATAGCTGGATCTGGAGTGTATAATGCTGGAATTATGCTGTTGGGACTGATTCACAGTGCACTGCTGGGATTAAGGGTGCTCCACTCTGACTGTGATCACTGCCTGTTCTAAGAATGGGTAGCTGCATGGAATATAAGGGACAGAGAGGGCTGCTGTTGGTTACTGCTTGTTGCTGCTTGGTGCTTTGCTGCCTTCTGCCTTCCATGGACTGTTCCTCCTCTGTGTGGCCTATCTGCCATACCACCCTGCCTTGAAGGCAGCCAACTATGAACTGAAACCTCTATAAACTATGAGCCAAATAAACCTTTCCTTTTTTAACTTTGGGTGTTTGGTACTTTGTCAAGACAATTTGCCTGAGGCTAGCTTAGTCAGTTGAAAGGCCTTAAGAGCAAAGGAAAAAGAAACACATCTCATGGACGGCAGCAGCTGCCTGTGTCCCAATGCCAGCTTTCCAGAGTTGTGTAACCAACTCCTTGTAATAATTGTTTTCATCTGTATCTTCTACTAGTTCTGTTTCTCTGGTTACCCTGAGTAATGGATGGCTATGGTGAATAAACCTACTGCAAACATTCTTCTGTATGGTTTTTGTGGACATATATTTTCAGTTTCTATTAGGTAAATACCTGGGAATTTTTTAGGCCAAAAAGTGGATATATGTTTCACTTTATAAGAAATTGCAAAGTGTTTTCCAGAGTTGTGCCATCTTATATGACGGCAATACAAGGTTCTACCATCACTATATAAGATTTCTCCATATTCAGCATCCTTGTTGCCGTGTGGTATCATCAGTCCTCTTTTATTTCAGCCATTCTTCAGGTATGCTATGGTATCTCGTTGTGGCTTTAAAGTGCATTTCTCTAGTGACTGATTAAGGTGATCAGTGTTTTATTTGATTGCTATCCAGTGTGTATGTTGCAGTGTGAGGTGCATATTGAAGTCACCTGGCCATTTTTCTAAATTGAGTTGTTGGTGCTTTTATTATTGTTGAGTGTTCTTCACGTATTCTGAATATAAGACCTTTGTCAGATGTTAGTTTTATGGTTATTCCCCCTAGTCCTGCCTAAACATTTTCTTATTGGTGTTGTAAGGACCAGAACTGTTTAATTTTGATCTAGTGTAGCTTGCATTTGGGTCTTTTTCTAAACTACATGATCAGCATTTTCTTTATCCATTCTAAGAAATCTTTCCTATTGCACTGGATTTGGTAGTGTATGCTTGTAATTCTAGCACTGTCAGAAGCTGAGGCTGTAGGATCACAGGTTTAAGCCCAGCCTCAGCAATTTAGTGTCCAAGCAAAATGCTATCTCAAAATTGAAAATTAAGGCAGGTCAGGCATGCCTAGGAATATAGTTCAATGCAAAGGCCCTGGATTCAATCGTAGTACCAAAAACAAAGGAGTAGGGAAGAAGGAAAGAAGGAAAAGGAGGGACACAGAGAGAGAGAAGGAAGAAAGAAAAGGAGGGAGGGAAGCAATAGTAAAACTACTGTTCTGTGTTTTATTCTAGAAGTTTTATAATTTTATATTTATGATCCATCTCAAAATTATATTTATAATGTAACAGTTGAGCTTTATTATTTCTTTTCCCATGAATACCTACTTGTTTCAGTAGTGTTTGCTGGAAAATGTATCCTTTCCTAGATGGATTGTTTCAGAGCCTTTGCTGACAAACAGTTGTAGTTCTACATAGAACTACAGATTCTATGTAGTTCTCTTTAAAAGTCTACTGGGCAAGCTGGGCATGGTGATGCACACCTATAACCTCAGCACTTGGGAGCCCAAGACAGGAAAATTCTACTATGTTTATTCAGAATTAGGGTGAATCTAGATCAAAAATAGCCATCGTGATGATATCCCAGCAGATAGTACACTTCTTTGTCTGTCTAAGTCTTTATACTTTTTCTCAGCGTTTCCTCTACAACCACTGGGACATTTAGTCCTAGGTATTTGCCATTCTTGGACATGATGATCAGTGGATTTTTGAAAGTTTCATTTTCCCATTGTTCACTGCTAGTATACAGAATGATCTCACTAAACTTATGAGCTGTTTTCTTTCATTGGTTTTTTAGGATTTGTTATGTAACCAATCAGTACATCTTCAGAAATGTACAGTTTTATTGTTTCTGGGTGCTAAGGATTTGACCCCAGGGCCTCGTCCAAGTCAAGCGTATGTTCCACCACTGAGCTACATGCCCAGCCTATTAATTTTTCATGTTCTTCATGTCTGTTACTTGTTCTCTTGCTTTAACTGCACTAGCTGGAGGCTGACGAGTACAGTGCTGAGTGGCAGTGGTGCTTTTGCCTTGTTGCTGATCTAAGGTAGGAGGCTTTCACCATTGAGTACAAAGTGAACAGTCACAGATTGCTTGTTTCAGGTACTGAACAGTACAGTGAATATACTGGCTATGCTGAAACGTACCGTTGGGCCCGCAGCCATGAAGATGAGAGTGAAAGGTGAGTCTCGTTTTCTGACTTTGGTCTTGCCAGGCTTAAAGTGAAGGTGTGTGGGGTTTGCCCTGGTGTGTTCTTTGTCCCTCTGCTCTTCGTCCAGCATTTGAATTTTTTTTTAACTTCAGTATTACAAGTTCATTGGCACTTAAAACTATATTAATGCCAGGTAGGGTTGTGTACCCCTGTAATCTCAGCACTCAGGAGGCTGAGGCAGGAGGGTTGCATGAGTTCAAGTCCAGCCTGAACTACATAGCCAGAGCTGTCTCCAAAAAAAAGCAGTGGTGCATTCAGCTCTGATTCCCCCTACCATCCCACAGTAGCTAGCTTAGCTTTTCTATCTTTTTTCTAAATAAACTGTCTTTTGTTATATTAGAAAACAAAACTATTACTGTCTCCATATACCAAAGGAAGGAACATACAATAAAAACTAGACATCTATAGCAAAAACAAGGAAGGTAGAGAGTCCTCTGTAGTTCTTTCCCTCTAAGCTGCCACCTGAGTGTGGTGGAGGTGAACTTTCAAGTCAGAACTTACTTTGAATCAGTTCTTAAAGGAGCTGAAAGCCTTTGGTCAGCTCATTTGCCTACGCTCAATTTCTCTGTGAGATTAGCGGGATGGAGGAACCTGCACTGGGACAGTTTGCCTAGTACTGCAAAGCACTGCCAGCGAGACTTGCAGTGAACTCTGCCATTGCTGTCCCGTTTCTTCTTGAAGTATATTCAGACTTTGACTTCTTGTTTCCTCACTCAGTGTTGTCCTTTACCCAGGGCAGATCATTTTTTAGTGAACCATCTGGTAGAATGAAGCTGGCTGTTGCCCAGGTAGCCAAATCTGTGCTACACTTACTCTGTAATGGCTCACATCAGCCTCTGCTTTGTTGCCTTGTGTTTCATGTAAAATTTGTGGCCACAGTAGTTATCTGTGTGGGTATTTACTCCCAATAATTATTGACAGACTAACGTGAAGGTTTCTGTTATTCTCTAGAGTGACAAGTTGCTTGGCATATCAATTTGTGAAACTTTATAAAGAGATGAAATATTTAGAATCTTACACATTCCTAAAATTATTGTACCATCTAGTATTTTGTACGTTACCAGTCAACATGTTACTGTCTGGTTTGATGTCTTTTGTCTTTTAAAATACTTTCTTGCAGTCAGTAATTGAGCATAGTAGGTGGAATATTGCACTGAATTATTACACATTTTTTATGGCATATGGACAGTATGTGTTGATGTTACATGCCAGTAATTTAGAGCATATCTCTCAAAACAAAGGACTGAACTATAAATTCCACATCCTTAGTACAAAAGGGAAACAAAGACCTAAATTCCTTTTGTTTGGTTCCAAATCCTTTAATCTTTGAGACTTGCTGTAATGATATATGTATCCACAATTTGTGTGTTGTCTCCTGATTTTGCTTTTTATTTAATGCCTAACAGTGCATAGTGTGTGTCTCTGAGTCTAAAAGTGAAATAGTTTCCTGACACCTATAGTCACAGATCATTTTTAAAATTTTAATTCTGTCCAAGTGTCAATAGTCTGACCCTGCGGGGGCTTTATTTGAAGGATGATACCCCTTTCTCATCTTCTCCCCTTTGTGACCTGACCCAGGGACGACTGGCAGCGCCACTGCACTGAAATCGTCGCCATTGACGCACTTCACTTCAGACGCTACCTCGATCAGTTTGTGCCTGAGAAAATGAGACGCGAGCTTAACAAGGCCAGTAACCTTATTTCTTAGTTCATCTGGCAGCTGTCATCTATTTACTGCCATTTTATTAATGCTGAAATTAATGCTTTCTGGTAATTCTTGCAGTGTCAGTACGTCTGCCCACAGCTCTCCTGATTTAATGGCCCTGTCAGCTTGTACAAGATGTACTCTCTATTTTGTAATTGTTTGATTACCAGCTGAGGTTGCCAGATAGACTATTGCTTGATGTCAAACCCCACACATGCATTTGTCTCATCAGGTACTTTTAGCTGCTCTGGAACATTATCATTTAAAGGCCATCTAGAAGTGAATGGGCCTTGATCATTTTTTTAGTCTCCCTAATGACATTTTCTGTACAAGGTATGCTATCAGGATTAAAACCAATAATCCAAAATAGTAAAATTAATTATTGTTGATGTATAGGTAAGAATCACATGTTGTTTATGGATTTGGTAATTTCACATAGCTATGATGGAAGCTGTGGAACTTAGTGCTGTCTAGTGTTTTCTTTTTATTATTTACAGAAATATAAAAATGAGCCAGATCTGTTAGTTCACATTTTTAAAAGTAACCTTTGTACATAAAAGAGTCTTTTTTGTGATTAAGCAAATAAGATCTTATACAACCCGAATATAAAAGTTCAGGATAAACATTTTAGAAATTGCATAAATCATCTCAAATCACTCAAAATGTTAGGTGTGCTCAGAGTACCTTCTGAGGGCTGAATAAAGCCTAGTGAGTGCAGTATCTTGTCCAGTACAGAACAGACAGCCATTGAAGCAGATGAGTTGATTTTTAATAGATAGTACAGTTCTGTATTTGTGTTCGACTTGCCTTTATTTATGTCAATATGCAATTAAGTCTAATATGTAACTCATAAGATTCTTTTCTGTCAAATGCAAACAGAACTTTTTTTTCAAATAATGAAAATTACAATAGTAAAAGCAATAAAATGAAAACTATGAGGTAGGCGTGCTATTTAGCACCTTAATGCATTGTCTCACTCCCCCAACACCTCCCCTTTGGTGCTGAGAACTGAACTCAAGTCCTGGTGAGTGCAAGACAAGTAGCTGGGTCTTCGGGATCATCATTGCTGGCCAACATGCCTGGTCTAGCTTAATCTGCAGACCTAGAAGGCAGGGATACCATTGTTACCTCTATTTTACAGAAAATGGCGTGAGCCTCAGGATGTTTAAGAAACTTGTCCCGGGTCGCATAGCTGAGCAGTTCTAGGCCAGAGCTTAAATGCAGAGGCATTTGACTTGAGAGCATCCTTTCCTTGTGTACATGTAGTACTAAGGATTGAACCCAGGGCCTCTTGCAGGCTAGGCAAGTGCCCTATCACTGAGCCCCATGATGCCCCCATACAGAGGTTACAGTAACTGTCTGGACTTAGAGATTTGTTCTTCTGGTTCAATCTTCAATCATTGAGACTGTACCTGCCTTGTTAAGACACGATCTCTTACAGAAGAGGTGCTTTTATCACCTTTTCTGTGGTGATCATTAACTTGACTATGAGCAAAGTACCCACTGAATTATTTTCCCAATATTCTTTACTATTTGATACTCTTTTTCAGGAAATTCAAGGCTGTCCCCAGTCTATTAATTGAATTCCCATGAGATAAGGAATTCCCACAGGTACAGTTGATGGCATGTAAGCTTGCATTTGAGAAAATATTGGTTCAGGGCCTGGCACTTGGGGAAGCATATATTCTTTTACTCACTGCTGTGTTCCCCAAACTATTCTTTCAGCAAAGAATATTTTTCCAATTCTTTGAAAAAGAAGGTAACATGATTTTGTTAAATATCATTGATAACTTAATGAAAAATTAATCCATTCCTTATTAGTTACATTTACCTATTTAAGAATTTATGAATTTTAGTAACACAGCAGGAATTCCACATAAACCAGCAGTACAGTGTGGAAAAGAAGTTAACTTTTTGTGGCATTATATTTTGTAAATTTAAGTCTAAAGCAGAAATCTAAGTTAAATCACATTAGATGTCTTGGCATAATTTTTTTTACATGCCTGAAAAAAATAGAATTGAAAAACTGCATTTTTCTAAACGAATCAACAAAGCATGAGGCCACTTTTCAGCATCAGAATTGAGAGTGGCTTTTTGAGCTATGTATGAGGGCCTGTTTGCTACTTCAGGTATTACTTGCCAGATAGTAAGTGAAAGGGCAATCCCACAGAGTGCTTTAGTCTCCTGAAAGAGGGCTGTCTCTATTAGACCCACATGCGTCCTGACCTACAGGTGGACTTAGTGTTTAATAGGAAAGAATCAAGCTTACTGCATCTAACTGGTACTGTGAAGCTATGTTTAATCCTGTGAGTGATCGGCTGGGTGACATTCTAGAGGAGAATTATCCTTGGCTTTGGAAAGATTGATGACTCCTACTTGTAAAAATGGCAAAAAGCTCTGCAAGGGAAGAAAGAAATCACCTATGAAAAGTTGTTTGTAGCCACATTAGGCTTCTTTAGTAAGATTTGCATAAGGTCAGGGTACAGCCTGTTTCTTCTTTTTCTTATTGTTTCAAGTACATTTTGGGGGAAAGTATTTGCCAATGTGAAGCTTCTGAGCACTTCTAGCACCTTTCATTAGGGACTCAGCACACTTTTAAGGTCACTGTCCTTTTTCTTCTTTGTTTCTTATGATAGAACTCAGTTTCTACTGCAAAAGAAAGACACTTGATTTATGGTTCTGCCTTGGCCTCTAGCTTTTAAGAGATCCCTCTACTTCCTAAAGAAAGTGAAAGCCTAGGCTGACCCTCTGAAGAGAACTGGGCTCAGCTTACACAGCCCTCCATATATTTGGGTTCTGCATCTGCATCAATCAGCTGCACATCCATAATACTCAACCAAAACAATTGTATCTTTATTGAACATATACAGACTTTTCTGTAATTCCTGAAATGATAAAATATGACAACTATTTGTATAGCATTTACATTGCAAGTAATCTAATGATGATTTAAGAATACAGGAGAATGTACCTAGGTTATATGAAAATACTACACAATTTTATGTAAGGGGCCTAGCCATCCATGATCTTAGTTTCCATGAGGGTGCCCTGAAACCACTCTTCCAAAGGATACTTGGGGGACAGCTAAACTTACTGTTTCTCACTTGGACATACTTGATTTTAACAGAATGAAATAATTTTATATTTAATCATTTTAACCAGTTATTTCTATGACAACAGTATACTTCTATGTCATTTAATTTCTTTTTTAATTTTTTGAAGTTTTGTCTGAAATTCTTTAAAAGCAGTTAATTTTAGTTTCATGGCTTGTTTTTGTTATGGACATTTTTCAGGAAAATTCATTAATACCTTCTGTTATATTTTGCTTCTGATAATTCAAATACTTCTAACGCTTCTTTAAACTAAACAATTTTTGCTCAGTGAAATAAACTTAGCCTGGTTATTTAGAGGCATCAGTGAGGAAGAGACTGAGACTATTCTGATACTGTAGTATAAAATGAAGACGTGAGGAGGAAGCTAAGAACTCCTTTCTTTCTAAAAAAATGTTGACAGAAACAGAATGGCAAAATTATATTTGTTCTGACAGAGGGGTTGTTCTCCCCCTTCTTCATATAATGTCAGATTCTTTTTTAATCAAGAACCTGTCCCCCAAAACAGGAACTTTCAAAAGATTTTTTCAGGAGCTCCATGCATCTGATTATGCAAGTATTTGCGAGTTCTTTTGTCAGCTCTGTATCAAGCCTTGAATAATGGTCTGGTACCAACTCATAGTTAATGTCTGTCAGGATTTACAGCCTGAAAGGAGTAGAAGAAACAGCCTTGTTAATCCATCCAGACGGTGTGTAAAATAAATTTTTATACCTTTGTGGAAACTTCTGAGAGCAATTTACTATATTTCTCTGTGTGAGTTTCATAGAAGCATCTTTATCCTTGGGTTTTCTCTGGGAACATCTGTCACTGATCATTCGCATAATTTTATTTAAATACATAGGCTACATTTTGAGCTTTGTATGGTACCTGAGAGAAACTAGGGGAGCTTTGCTTTGGTATTATATTAAACTCCTAATATAGTAATCTAATAGCTTCAGAAAGTTAAGAACCCTTTAGAGGCAGAAAGACCACTAAGTTGACAGCAAAAAATGGAAATCAGGAAATCAGAAACTGTAGGGCCTTAAACCATAGTCTTCATGTGGACAGAAAGAGCTGTTTGATTAATTAATACTTAGCCCCCATTCTCAAGGCATAGTGTACTTTCCTCAGCTTACTGGCAAATTTTTAAATATTCCAGCTGAAGACAACTGTGAAACCAGAGAATTCTCAGACTGGAGAGGGTCGTAAGTAAAGATGATTTCATACCCAGGCATAAGAATCCTTTTTAGAGACAGTTGCTTGCTCTTTGTGTGCATTCCAGTGGCAGGAAGCACACACACAAGCTGTAAGCACAGCCGTTAGTCTGGTTCC
The DNA here is from genome assembly GCA_004027595.1 of Dinomys branickii. NCBI lineage: Eukaryota > Metazoa > Chordata > Mammalia > Rodentia > Dinomyidae > Dinomys > Dinomys branickii. The sequence continues at coordinate 23,727 of PVLD010005097.1, read as the reverse complement.
AGTGACTCAGGAGAGACAGTGCTGGGGTGGTGTGAGAGTGACCTCTGCCCTTATGAAGAAGTAGGGAAGCCTTCAAAGAAAGCTGTGGAACAAGTGCCTTTCCTGGTAGTTTTATGCTTTATCATGGGGATCTCATCAGCTCTTAAAATATATCTGATAGTCCCTTTTCTATTTGTTTGAATTGGAAAAAGAAATTTGAGACTTGTATTAATTTAAGGCATTTGATTGCCTAATACTAAAACAGATAAATATCAGAATCTGTCACTTCTTATTCTCTTCCTTATGTAATCCCAGGCATTTCTCTTTTGTTCTCCGCTCTGCTTTGGCTCTATGAAGACAGGATAAACGAGAGGGAGCAAACAGAAGCTTGATAATGGAAGCTGATCCAGGGCATCTGTCAGAAGCACTGTGACTGTCTGGTCACTCATGTGCTGTGATATGTCTTTCATCCCGCAGGCTTACTGTGGATTCCTCCGCCCTGGTGTTCCTTCAGAGAGGCTGTCGGCAGTGGCCACAGGAAACTGGGGCTGCGGTGCCTTTGGGGGTGATGCTAGATTAAAAGGTGAGTTGTTATACAGAAGGGTAATAACATGCTGACCAGGAAAAAAGCTAGTCCTTCAAGCCATATTTCTAATGTTTTGTCATAAGAGACTAGAGAAACCTAAGAAAGAGAGACTATTTGACACTGTACTTTTTTTGTTATGTTTGAAGGAATTCGTAGTCTCACTTACTATTTTGTGCAGAGGTTTATCTCTTTGATCTATCAGACACAGGATTTAATTGAATATAGAACGTTCAGGGGGAAGGGAGAGTCCAAAGAGACTGTGAAGTTTCAAACCAAACCACCCACTCCAAACATTTTCCTGTGCTTGGAAGGATTTGTCTGGACAGAGCTATGTCACTGACTCCTTCCTTCACTAAATTGATAGGCTGTCTGCCATGTTCCAGGCACTGCGGTTGGCACTCAAGAGTCCAGAAGTAAATAAGATGTGGCCCCTGCCTTGAGAATCACAGTCCGGCCGGCATGTGAGAGAGGCAAGTGGTGATGAGCACCACAGCTACAGTGAAGGTGTTGCTGCTGTGGGCTGAGAGTGGGAGAGCTGCCTGTATGGCCCAGATAAAGAGGCCTAGGGGCACCTAGGAACTAGTCTTCCTTCCCACTGTATGTTGCAGAGAAAAAAATCACAAAACATGATCAGAAAGCCAGTGACCTGTTACCAGATTATAACATTTGCTTTACTTTTGAAGGTATCATTTCTTAAAATTGTTTGCTGTTCCACTTCAATCCAACTGACTCAACACCAACAGACTGTATGCAGTGCAATTCTAATCTGGAGTTAGTGCCAGACATACATGTTAGAAGCAGAACCCTCATTTCAGACTATAATCCCATGTCTAGGGAGATTGAGCTCTCAGGTTTGGTAATTTACTAGGGTAACTCAGAATTTTTAAGCCCTATACATACAGTCACCATTTTTAATATGCAGGACACACATGGGGTGAGGGTTGAAGGGGATGCAGAGCTTTGACAGCTTCCCCATGTCCCCACACATCTTCGCTCAGCCAGGAGCTGTACCTGTCTTTACTGCTCAGCAGTTTTCCTGGGATTTGAGTACATGGGCATGATTGATTATATCATTGACCATGTGATTGAACTTGGTCTCCCTGGAGATTGGGCTCTCACGTCATCTCATTAGCATAACAAAGACACTAGCACTGCTTAGGCAGTTCCATGGATTTTTAAAGCTGCCTGGAACCTGGGACAAGGCCCAGATGAATTCTTTGTTTTATAATAATTATCAAAGTAACAATAAAACAATGAAAGCAGTCATGGCTTTGATAGCCAAACTAGATAGGATAATGTCTATCTCCTTGGGAATAGAACAGTTGAGTCTGTCATAATGTAACTACCCTCACCCCAGTGATAAGAACCCATGGCTGTTTTTATAAAAATGGCACAGTTATTTCTTTTAATTATCCAGAGAAATACTGTAAGTATGTAAAAAAGAAAAAACCAGAATTTGCTGTTAACATTTTGTAGTCCATCCTTTTGGACATCTCTTTAACAGTGTATGTAACTATTCGATATTAATGAGGTTGCACTATACTGTTTCTAAAAACCCTGCAATCTTATGAGTGGTTTTTAACATCAAGTGTAGATCTGACCAGTGTAACCAAAAACACAGTTAATGTTATGTGTGTTTATTACAGTAAAAGGCGCATCACTATGACTCTCCTTCAGAATGCTCCTGCTCGTTTCAAACACACTTATCCCCTCATTCTTGCTAACTTTTAGAACAGTTTTGGAAATCCTCTTTTGTGTCCTTAGTGTACTGTCCTATCTGCCTTGATGTCCTGACTTGATTCAAAGGATTTACAGCAATTTTTGTCAGAGGAAAACATTACATTGTGTCCTATTCCAGCTTTCATCAGGTTTGGCACCATGCAACTTCTGGCTCTTCCCCAAAGTCGAAATGACCACACAAGGGAAGTGTTTTTAATTGATTGAAGACACTGAGGCAGCCACAAGAGCACAACTAAAGATGACTTCCAGACCTGCTTCAAAAAGTAGCAAGAACGATGGCATAAGCAAGGGGGAGCTTTGTGAGAGAATTAATGTGAATGTGTCTTTGTAATAAGTGTTTTAAATTTAAACACCATATTTTTTATCTCACAATGTCCTCATTCAGGGGTAGTTGTTTCTTTTATCTTCTAGTATAAGTAGTATGCAATTATATATATAAATTGTCTCCCTAGTATTAATTACTAGAAGTAATTAGCATCCTTGATTCACATTTTGACAGTGCAATTTGCCCCTGAAAAGCCGTGTACTTTAGGTTGTCCTCCTTGCCTGAGCAGCCTCACAAAGGCAGGACTTGTCAGTCCTTTCAATTTCTCTGAGATTCAAGAATTTTCATGTTTTGTTGGACATTTTTGTTTATTTTGTGAATTGCTTTTTGATACCTTCTTCCCATTTATCTCTTAGGGAGTAGTTGATTTTTTAATAGCTAAATAACTATGTTAAGACATACTAATTGTTTAATGGTCATATGTTACAGGTGTTTTTGAAATTTTTTTTTCATTTATTTCAGCCTTTGGAGGTATTGCCACACTGTTTCTCCTGTGTATGCATTTTTGTAGTGTGCTTAGAAAAAAATCTCCTTATCACCTCATCCTAAATATTTTCACCCGCATTTTCTTTCAATGCAAAATCAAAAACTTCATAATTTTCTCTTTTTCAGTGTTTGAAAGCCCAGAAAAGAACTGTTGGGTTTTTATTTTATGAAATTCTTTACCATCCTGAATTTGTTTCACGAGACCTATTTTTCACTCTGGGCTTATTGATCTTACAGCAAACACTTCTTTTGTTTTTCTCTTAAGTAAAATGAATGACTAGATTCATGTCATCAATCCAGGAACCATGTCTGCCATAAACCTTGGTCTTTTGTACTGGACAATTTGGAAAGCTTTATAAATGTGTTCATTTCTTTCTGTTTCTTTGTGGCTTAAAAGCCTTTCAGATTGCAGCTGTGCTTGCTCTGTTGACTATCAGGTGTAGTGTTCAAAAATTTCCACTGTGTGATTCATTTTCTCAGTTATTAGTTTTAAACTTGGGTATAACTCATTGAGAATGCCTTTCCCTTCAGTCACTTGAATGACCGTTAACACAGGAAAAGTAGTTATTACAATGGCCCTTGGTGTAGGCAATTGGTTCCTAAAACTGATTTTTAAAAAGAAAAAGATGTATCTGTGTAATAAAACATTACACAGCCATTAAAAATAATTACACAAATACATCTGTTTCCATGGAGAGGTGTTTTGGGAGTATTGCCATGGAGGCAAAGTTCACAGTGGGCTTCTAATTACAGATAATTCGACTAGATTATTTTATTTGTGACAATTCAGGATATTCAACCCACAGACTTGGACTAGGCAAGCACTCTACTACTGAGCTATTCCAGGCCTTTTTTAACTTTTCAGATGGGGTCTCTAGAAGTTCCCTGGAGTTGGCCATAAACTTCCTGTCCTTCTGCAGCAGCCTTCTCAGTAGCTGAGATTACAGACATGTGCTACTTCACTCAACTCAAAATGTCTTTGTGTGCCTCTTTGTGTTTGTTGAGACAGGGTCTCCAGACTGGCTTCTAACTCATGGTCCCTCTTCCTCAGCCTCCCAAGGCCTGGGATTAAAGGCATGGAGCACCACCCCTAGCACAATGATTCTTTATAGTATTGCAAAAAGCATTCAACAGAAACCAAACTTCAAATTTTTTATCTTGTCCTAGGCTAGTGCTGTGTAGTACAGTACTCCCCTTAGATGCTGGACAGTGGCAGGAAGTAGCAGCTCCCACTCAGCCCCATGACTGAGAGGGAAAACAAACTACCAGTGTTCGAGCGTGCTGTGCTGCCAAGTTAGGATATGTGCCAGGTTAGGTGACTAGATGCATTGTTCCACTTAGGATATTTGGAAGTATGAGTTTATCAGAACGTAACCCCATCAGAAATCTTAAGAGTTTCCGTATTCAATTCGTATTTGAAGAAAAGACAGGACTGCAGCTTATCCCTTCCTTCTGTGCAGAAGGAGGTTACTGGCTAGTGTTACTGAGAAAGGTAGGGCAGAGTTGAACATGGGCATGACTTGATCGTGAAGTCAGTGCTTCCTCTTTGTGTGTGTTTGTGTGTGGGTAGGTATGTGTGCATGCATGTGTGTGCATATAGGTTCCTTTCCTGCCAATTTTCTTAAACTCTACCAACTTAGATACTTTCCTATCCCTGGGACCATGTTATTATAGCCAGAAAGTCAGTAAATACTGGACACATTCCTACTGAGATTGAGATTTCCAGATAGTTCCTGTGACATATTTACAATAAGTGAAAGGTTTCTGAGACACAGAAACTTGGTATAAGTTTACTTTCTTTCTGACTTCATGTTCATTACCATCAAACCTTAATAATGTCTCTACTATTTTCTTTGCTATCTTAGAATCCAGATAGCTGAACTCCAGAAAAACATTAATCACGAGAAGATTGAAATCTAAACAGTGTCCATGAGTCCTTTTCCATGCTGAGGTTGTCTGGGCCCTTTGACTGGCCTGTGTGGGAGATGTAGTCATGGATGGGGGGAAGGTAGACAGGTGGAATTGGGCACCAGATTGTCTCACCTGCCTACCACATGCCTGGGGTTTACTTCCTCTTCCCAGCAGGGGAACCCTCCATTCCTTCCCAGCCTTGCCTGTCTGAGAGTGTTCTTTCCTTAGTGCTGCTCTGTTGCCCCCTTTGTGCCCCCAGTACTTAGATTTGTGTGTTGAGTGATAACATGCAGTCAGAGGAGTCTGCTAGAACATTTGTTATCGGCACCTAAGAGATCGGGCTAAGGCAAGGGTTTGGGAAATGGCTTTGGGATTTTTTTTGTTTTGTCTGGGACTTATTGATCAGCCAGAGTAAAGATCACTACGTTTTCTTCTTTTGTTTGTGTAGTTCCCCTTCAGTTTGTAGCCCATTTGTAAGAATGGGCAACCAAGGGTTTAGGCAGGCTAACAAACCTTGTCTGAAGAGACACAGCTAGAGTCAGGACTGACATTGACACTTCACCCCGTCTTCCTCAAAAAATGCTGTGTGTTCATTATTAGTATTGCTATCATTGTTAGTTGAGAACATGCTGGATGAGTGTATTCCATGTTCTGAGAATTATGCCACAGAGTATATTCTTTACCTGTATAGGCACATAATAGTCTGTTAGGAAGGCTTTGTTCTCTTCATTGGTAAGAAGACCAATGAAGGCATAGAGAAGTAACTAGCTGGTCATCACATGTACATAGCAAGTGCTGTATGAGAATTCAATCCAAGATTGAAGCCAATGCCTGTGCTTTTATAATTTTATTTATTTTGGATCTGGATCTGTTGGAGGCACCATTCTAGAGATAATAGTGGAATTGAAGAGCATATACCTAAAGTAGGTCAGAACAGCAAAGATTGAGCCTTCAGTTTAAGCCTTAATACGACAGGTGGAGTGAGTCAAGATTAAAAATAGTAGCCAGGTGAGCCAGGCATGGTGGTGCACACCTGTAATCCTAGCACTTGGGAGGCGAAGACAGAAGGATTGCCACAAGTTCAAGGCCAGCCTGGGCTATGTAGTGGGTTCAAGGCCACCCTAAACTACATAGGAAGACCCTGTTTCAAACAAAAAAGTAGTAACCAAAGGAAAAAGCAACTAGAGGAGAAGAGTTGGCCTGAAAGAGCTGTCTTGTGACAAAGAGAACACTGCAGGGCTGTGACAAGGCCTTGACCTCCAGGGCAGCCAGTAGTGTGAGAGCCCACAAAGGACCTTGGGCTCCCTGGAAGGGCACAAGTCATGCTTTCTAATCTGTACCCATTGAGCTTCCTTGCCAGCATGTATTTAAATGATGCTGTAAATAGCATGAGGAAGTTCTGATGCCTGCATGTGGCAAGGTCTGCTTGGTCATGACCAGCATGATGCAGCAGGCAGCAGGAGCAGAGTGAGTGAGGTCATGTGAGTCAGATTGCCAGGGTCAAACCTCCTGGGTGACCTTACACAAATTACTGAGCCTTCTGGTGCCTGAATATCCTTATTTTCAAGACAGAAATAATATTCATATTTACCTTGTCTCTGTAAGGATTAAATAAGTTCATGCTGGTGACTTGTGCATCAGTGCTGGTGAAGGTGCTAGAACAGGTACCCATCCTGTAAAAGCTTGAGTTAGCAGGTGTTGCTGATGTTACTTGCTAATGGCACAGACCATTCCTGTGGCACAGTAGCCATCATTTACCCAGTTTTTGCTGGGTTCATTTGTTGCAGAAGGATGCTATAAATTCTTTTTTGAGATTGTTACTCACATTTATTTGCATTTTCTTCATAGTTTAACATTGATGCCAAAAAGAAAATTAAAACCTGTCTCCCTGTAGGTTAATTTAAGTGATTGTTTTGGCACCTAGTTGTGCTTGAAGTTCAAATTTGATGCTTTTATATCAGACTTGGAATCAGTCCACACACCCTATTAGGTTTGTGATTTATCTTCATCTAACTTTTGATGCAAGAGAGCTCACTTAAGTCGTGAGGCATATCTCACTGGTCTTGCAAACACTGGCGATGTCACAGCGAAGTCTGTAGACAGTGCTGTTTAAATGAGCTTTTGTCAGTGACTAGGGTCGAGATTAATTTATTCTCCTGGAAATCTCATTTGTGTATTTACAGTCTAACATCTAATGCAGGGAGAGAAATTAGAACAGTGATTATGGAATTCTGTACTCTGAAAGAGTGTTTAGGGATGATCTGATTCACCACCTCCATTGTGTAGCTGGAAAAAAATGAGCCCAAAGAGTGTCCAGTGCCTGGCTAAAGCCAGCTAACAGAAGGTGAGGACCAAGCGTTGTTACTCAGCTCCCAGTTAAGTGCTCATGGAACAGCATGCCTCAGACCGGAATGGGTATGAAGCAGGGCTGGGCACATAGCTCAGTGGCCAATGCTTGCCAGGCATGCACAGTATCCTGGGTTAGTCCCCAGAGCTACAAAAAAGAAGGGGCTGAGAGAGATAGTAGTACAAGTTAAGTTTCTTTTCTCACTCATAGTAAAATCTGACCTTATTTTTTTCTTTTTTTTTTTTTAGTAATACTGTCAAATTTAATGCCAAACTTTCTACAGTGCAGAATGGCCTCTGGAACATTTTTAGAATAAATTCTATAAGGAAATAATTTTTAAGTTCATTAATACAGTATTTTAAGTGGCAAATGACCAGTAGTCTAGTGAGAAATGAGACAGAGGGGGTTTTCTCTCTTAAAGGTAAGATTTGGTACCTCTTGCTAGAAGAAGATGATAATTCATTAGTTTCCATCTTTATATGTAGTTTAGGTTAATTAGGAACCTTTTAAAATGGGTGTACTGAAGCTTTCATGTATGCATAAGTTGGTTGAGCAGTTTTAATTAAATTAATTAATTTCAACACTGAGATTAATGAGACCTAGTCATGGTCCCTCCCAGGTTGTAGGTAATAAATACTACTTTGGCAATTAGGATATACTTCGATAATATTTTAGAATAGAAAGTATTAGAATCACAGGTATTAGAATCACAGATATTATAGTACCACATATTCTTTAAATCTCAATTACACCAAATTTTTAGTTCAACTTAAAAGTTTTCCTTCTACATATTCATTTAAAAATAATTTAAAATTTATAAAAGTAAAAATATACCTCACTGTATATGCGCATATTTTTTTCTGAACCATTTCAGCATTACATACATTATGCCCTTTCCTAAATGCATATTTCCTAAGAGGAAAAAATTCTCTTTCTTAGCCACATTAGTTATTAAATTCATAAATAAGCATTGTTAGTTTTGTCTGCTCTCTTATCCATATTCTCATTGTATCATATGACTTGATAAAGTCTTTCTGAGCCAGTTGTGGTTTACACCTACCATTCCAGAGGCTGAGGCAGAAAGATTGTTGCAAATTTGAGGCCAGCCTGGGCTGCGGGCTGCAAGCCAGCCTGTACTACATAGCTAGACCCTATCTCAAAAAGCCCACAAAAAAAAAATTTTTGTACCCGCTTCTCCTCCAGCATAGGGTCCAATGTCTAGAGCATTTTAGTGCCATGCCATGTCTTTTAGCCGTCCTTTGAGTGTGCAGTATGTCTACAGCTTTTGTCCTTTGTAACAGTGTATTTGGTTTGCTCCCCATGCTGAGGATGGTGCCTAGTGCTGTTGGTCAGCACTCACATCCGTGATGCTGTTCCAGGACACTGGATGGCATCAGACACCACTGGAAGCTGCACTGGGATCACTCAGGAAAGGTGTTACCTGGTTTCTCCACAGTGTAGAACTACAGTTTTGTTTTGTTTTCTCCCTGGTAAATAATACACAATCTGTGAAAAGACATCATAAGACAAAGTTTCCTGTGGATTTAGCATCTTATTCATGGGTCCTGTGGCCCTCTCTCCAGCTTTCCAGTTAGTCTGTGCTCTCTGTTATGAGCAAGAGCCTGTCCTCCTGGCCTCTGTTTATGTATCCTTGTGCCTATTCATCAGCATGGACTTTGGGATATATATTTTCTCAAGGGTTTACAGTTCATTACTGTTAGTGCTTCAGTGCCTAGCTTGTCCAACGTTTTTTGGGTTTTTAAAAAATTTTTTAGTAATGGGACTCGAACTCAGGACCTTACACTTGCCAGTCATGCACTGTGCTGCTGAGCTATATCCCCAGTGTCCATAATGTTTTAATTGTATTTCAGGAGGACTTTTTTTATTACAACTGTGTTCAGCTTTTTAAAATAAATTCTACCTGTTGAAATTAAGATTGTAAGAGAACTTTATTTTTTGAATTATTGTTTAACATAGTGATTAGTAGCTTTGACTCCCAGAAACAGTAGTTCTCAGTTGCTTTTCTCCTCCAACATAGCAGAAAATTGGGTCTGGTGTCTTCAGTAACAAGGACTCCAGGCTACAGGGGCAGGTGGAGGTGGAGTGCAGAAGGGACTCAGGCATGCTTGCCAGCCCTCTTGGGAACGCTCATCAGGTGTTAATAGGAGCATGAGAACCTCCTAAATGTGCCTGTGATAGAAAGACCAGTGACTGTGCAATAAGACAAACTATTGTATCAAGCAAGCAAACATAAAAATTCAATTTCCAGATTAATAGAAGCAAATATAAATACCACCACTTTAGTTCCTTGCTTTGCTGCTTCAGATGTACTTTCCTTTATTTATGGTCTAGAAAAGGTATCTGGATGAGAATTTGGTGGCTTAATATTCTCAGAAGCATATCTGAAAAGTCACACAACTGGATGATTTATGCCGATCTTGTATTCACCATATCTAATAATGTGTATATTCGGCTTATAAATCTTCAATCTGGATAAAGTAATGGCACGCCAGCTCTAATTTAGCCACCTGGAAGAGCTAAAGGTACATTGATGGGCAATGTCATCATACAGCTGCCTCTTTTCTCTTCACTACAGCCTTAATACAGATCCTAGCAGCTGCTGCAGCTGAGCGAGATGTGGCTTATTTTACCTTCGGGGACTCAGAATTGATGCAAGACATTTACAGCATGCACACTTTCCTCACAGAGAGGAAACTGACTGTTGGTAAGTAGGAAATACTACTGAAACTACGTATCTAGATGGATGACCCACTTGTGGGAGAAGCACTTGCTAAATCTGGATTGATAACAGTGGCGTAGAAGGAATAAACAAGTGACTTTGAGGGAAGAGAGCAGAATGTAGAGGGGCAGCATTTGCAACCTCTTTCTCTGTCAGCATTTCATCCATGATTTGAGTGAGTATGTCAGTCATTATTATAAGATCAAGAAGGTAGAGTTACTATACATTTTTACTTTTCTGTGTACAGAAAACTACAAGGAGACTGGGGCATAGTTAAATGGTAGAGTGCATGCTTAATGTGCATAAGACCTTGGATTTAATCTCCGAACACCAAAAAAAAAGAATAAAGAAAAGAAACAAAAGGAGGAAACATAGGAAAATAATTCCAGCCTACTCCAGGCTGCGGACATATTTGTCACACATTGTGTTCGTCCAACATGATGCCTACTTGAGGAACTAAGTGCATATAACTAGAGTTTCCATGTGCTCTCAAGATAGCATGAATGAGGGCTGGGGATACAGTTCAGTGGTAGAATTCTTGCCTAGCATGTGCAGGGACCTAGGTTCAGTTGCCAGCATCGCCAAAAAAAAGCATGGATTGATGCACTGTGTGCAGTCTGCTGTCATCAGCTGGGTAGCTTCTTTCATGGATGCCCGGAAGCTTTCTAGGTATACAGAATCAGCTGTAGTTACAGAAACCAAATCTGAGCATATGCTGTTTAGATTAAGATAAAACTGTAGTGTTCTTTAGATAGAAGTTTTTTTTCCTGTCTACATACCTTCATGCGCAAATTGTTCTGGCCTTTTCTTCTCTAGGAGAAGTATATAAGCTATTGCTACGATACTACAATGAAGAATGTAGAAACTGTTCCACCCCAGGGCCAGACGTCAAGCTTTACTCCTTCATATACCACACTGTTGAGTCCTGTGCGGAGATTGCCGACCAGCCAGGGCAGAAGACTGGGACCTGAGGGGCTGAGTGACCTAAGCTCCTCCCATTGCTCCTAGACATCCTGTTTAAATGGTCAGGTATAGCGTGTGAACTGACTTAAGTTAATATAAATGTGAATATAATCCCATATTTGTAGTCAAAGATGCAGTCACATCTGCATATATGCAATGGTCATCTGGGCCACCTCCATCATGATTTATCTAAGGTTAGTCTTTTTTTTTTTCTTTCTTTCTTTTTTCGGTTTTTGGTGGTCTTTTGTTTTGCCCATCAGCCTTCTTGTGGAACTCCATAAAAGGTGCTCAGCTACCAAATCTTTCTTCATGCCTATATATTATACCAATTGCTTTTCCAGTTAGCAAATGCCAGTGAACCCAGAAAGAAGCTGAAATCCAAGTGTCTCTGTTGTGGGTTTTGCAAGTCTCCCTGTGACCCTCTCACCTCCATTTCTTGTTTAGGCTCCATGTTGTTTGAATTTTTCAATTTCAAAAACTAAGAACTAGACTTTTTCATACATGTTCTGTAATACAGATATCCTAGGTTAAAATAGTTTTTTATTTATTTAAGACAGATTGATTTCCAGAAGTTACCTTGCAGCACCAGCTTTATCTCTAATGGTTTATCTGTGCTGTGTCCCCTGATCAATTTTTATTGGCATTGGGCTGGGTTTAGCTCAGTGTCACAGCACCTGCCTGGCAAGCATGAGGTCCTGAGTTTGATTCCCAGTACCAAAAAAATTTTTTTTCTTTATTGACATTGTTTTTGGAAATTGACCAAGATGAAAGGAAATGCAGAACAAAATACAGTTCTCATATAAAAAAAGAGAGTTGAAGGATTTTTTTGTTGTTTCTTGAGACTTTTAAGTTAGGATTGGTTTCTGTGGTGCTTGAGGTATATTCATATAACTAAAGTTTGGGAACTGAGAACTTCATGCAGGTTTGTGCATATTGAAGTTTCTCTGTTTTTCAAAGGTTTTACATTTAATAAATTTTCACCAGTAAATAAATTCTCAGAAGCTCCCACACTACCTATACTTTACATACATATATAAGCATTTGCTCTTTAACAGTGTCTGGCAGCTCATAAAGTCTAAGTAAAACTGGAGTTGGGAAAAATAAATAGGTTTAGACTTCATCAGGGCTCTTTAAAATCTGTTTTTAACATTTACATTCTTTTAAAAGTGACAACAACGTAAGTAGTAATGTCTCTGGAAGGTTAAACTGAACATCAAAGCCAATCATCAAAGCACTTAGATTTCCTGAATAGTTCAAAGCCACACCATTGAAATTTTTGTTCATAGTCAGCTGTCAGGAAAAGCCAGTGGTGGTCAGATCCTGCAGCATTGCCAAGAAGAGAACGGGCCCTGGGCTGATGATGTCCTTAACCGTTGATGTCTGTATAGGGATTGAGAGGATAATAGGATTTGGGATCTGAAGGCAGCCACTTGTCATTGACAGAGCTCTTACCATAGTAGCTAAGATTTTAATCATCTCCCAGATTCAGAGGAATCTGACTTTATTTCTGCTGATACTAAAATCTCTTTCCTGGTTACACTCATTTCCTGGTTTCTCCGTCCCTGCACTCTCCTCTGCTGGTCAATCCCAAGACTAAGTGAACAGTGTTTCCTGAGCAGGGTCAGCTGTTTCCTGTTAGAGAAACTGTAGATCCAAGCTGGGTACCACCCAGCCCCTCGACCGGGACCGGGAAGCTGCGCCCCAGCTCCTGGTGCTGTGTCACCTACCAGCTGCCTCTTGCTGTAGAAACTCCTACTAGCCCTTTGTCCAAGTGTGTTCTAGCACTGTGCAGCTTAACCAGATGGAGCATGAAGAGCACGGTTGTCCAGTTCTTGAGAAGGGAGGATAGGGGAGAGAATGCTATTACTTTCTCCTAACAACTGTCTGCAAAACAATAATAATAATAATAATAAATTAGAATTCCTATTGTGAGATATTTAACAGCACTTTTTTTTTCTTCCATGTAGGGCTAATTGTTTTATTTCATATTTTTACTCCTTTCTTAATCTACCAAGTTTAGAAATCTTAGATTTTTTGTTCTTCTATCTGCCAAGTTTAGAAACATAGATTTTTTTTTGTTGTTGTGCTTTTGTTTTTTGTTTGTGTGATGCTGAGGATTGAGCCCAGGGCCTCAGCACCTACTCAGCAAGCACTCTACAGTTGAGCAGTACCCCAGACCTTTCATTGTGACGCAAGATCTCACAAAGTTTCCTACACTGACCTCCGACTTGTAGTCCTCCTGTCTCATCCCCCCAAGTAGCTAGGATTACAGGTGTGTACCCCCACTCCTAGCTACAAATCTTAGGTTTTTAATGAAGCTTATTTTCAGTTTCTGTCCAGCTCACTCAGGAGTACAGTAACGAAGAAGAGCAATGGTTAGTAATGCAAAGAACATGAGGTTTCTAGATCAGGCAGATTGGGTCCAAATGCTGTACATCCCTAGTTAATATTTTAACCTTATCTCAGTAAAGTGGATCTTGGATGTGACTTAAGCACCTAAAAACAGACAAATAGCACCTACTAGAAAATAAAACAGCAAACACAGAGTCTGGCTTATAGTTGGTGTTCTGTAAATGTCAAAATTGTCATTGACCCAGGAGGATTCATGAGACACCTATTATATATTAGCTGCTATGTTGTTTGCTCTTCATTTTTTTTTCTTTTCTTTTTGTAATGGTAGAAAAGCTTTATTAAAGGTAGGAAAAGAAACACACTCTGTAGAGTGAGTTTGGGCTAAGTAAAAGTAGAGAAAGAAGTACTATACATCCTGCAATAATAAGGCAGGCCATCCATCCAAGAGAGAACATAGTAACCTGCTCCAGGTATGTTGGTCCGCTTGTCCAGTGAACTACTGATGCCCAGAGAATGTCTGGGACAGGACACTCGCCTGAGCTCTAGGGTTTCGCTGTGGAGGATCAGTATCAGGAGAAATCAGTAGGCAGAGGCCCCGACCCCACTCCTCTACTGAGTGTCCCTCATCTGAAATGCGTGGAGTGAGATGTTTGGATTTCAGATTTTTTACTCTTTGCATACATATATATAAATAAATAAAATGAGATATCTTGGGTGTGACTTAAGTCTGAACAGAAACTTCATTTATGTTTATATGCTTTATTCATATAGCCAAAGGTAATTTTATGCAGTATTTTTAGTGTGCTTGCATTCTAACTAGAGCTTGTCACTTGAGGTTATATGTGGGATTTCCCACTTATGGCATCAAGTCAGTGCTCAGAAAGTTTCAGAAAACAGACCATTTTAGGTTTTGGGATTTTCAGATGATAGATGTTTAACCTGTGTGGTAATTCTTCATTTTGAGTTATCAGCAGGGTACATCTAGTCATCCCTGAGAAAGTTGCCTCAGTTCTCAGTGGCTGCTGTGATATTTAGGGCAGGCAAACCCAGCTGGAACTTAAAAGGGAGTGATCATCAAGCCTTGTGACTACTCTGCCAGGTGCTTTTCTCAACTGTATACTGTTCTGGAAACCAAATTTCAACTAACCCGTTCTACTCCAGAACATCCTGGAACAAAGAGTTGGTTGGTTCATATTCTCAAAAACATCTTCAAGAGGAAAAGAGGTAGCTATGTAATTCTCAGGTTTGTTCTCCAGTCAGTGTGGCTGCACGTTCCTGTTTTTTTTCCTGATGTAAAGAAAACATGCATCTCGTATGTCTTAAAGAAAAGTAAAGAATGGGTGTGCCTGTGCTTGCTTGTCTCAAGCCTGTGGATATGGGCCATTCCTTTACAAGGAGGGAAAGTTCCAGCCATTGCAAGAACAGTTCAGCATACTAACCCTTCACTTTTTGGAGAGAAGAGGCATCCCAGTATGATGTATGCTAGCATAAGCTGCTAAGATCCAGTGTTCTCTGTCATCAAGTCCCTCCTTACCAGATGTCACATGGATTTACTGAGCCTCTGTGTGGTCAGCTTCCCAACCAAGACAGCAAAACTGCGTATGTTAAATGTGAAGTTAATTTGTCATGATGATTCTAGAATTGGGGATAAGGAGAGGTCTGTTCTGATGTTTACATGATTTTTGTAAGAAGACAATAAAGAAATTCTGATCCCCTTGTACTACCTCTTTTTTTTCTCAGATACTTCCACTTTTCCCTTGAGGTTTTGTATGCATAATCTCAACTTGTTTAAAACATGTAAGAAGTCTTAGGGATTCACTGAGTGTTTTGATGTAGATTTATCACTCTCCATCGGGTATGTAGAGATGGTCACTGGCATGAGGCGCCTTCAAAGGTGAGGAGATTTGTCTACATTCATTCTCCTACCTTGCCAGGTTCCTGAGGTTGTGATGTTTGCAGGTGTGTTCTGCCTTTTCTAATTCTCATCTTCGCACCAAACTAGAAACAGGGCTAATGTCCCAAAGGTTCTGAGGACCTTGTCCTTAGCCATTCATATTCCACAGACGCTAGTACCTTTGCAAGCCATTCACGAGACTCTCCTCAGGGTGTGCAGAGACTAGTGACTTGTGTTCTGCACTCCAGGAAGGTAAGTGATCTAAGACCGCCAGTGGCATTCTGTTTTCACTACTCTGTTCCAATTTGAACTAGAGAAAACAGGTGGATCTTTATACAGTCCATTTGGAACTTGAGCAGAATCCTGCATCACGTCAGTCCACCACTCTGTTGAACCTCCCTTAAGCCACTTCCTTTGTGGAGTTTTGTAGCACATGGCCCACAGTGGTGTCAAACCTGTGGCACATGTGCCACTGTGGGTTGTTTGTTGTCAGTGAAATCTCTAAAAGGTTCACCATCAATAACCTAGAGCATAACATAATGTAAGGTGAGCCGGCTAGATGCCCTCTCTTGACTTAGCAACGTCTGCCATCATGATTCTAGTGGGCCTTGGACCCTGAGAAAGTAGCTCTGGATTGAAACATGATTTTATAATAAGGTTTGTGACAGTATCCTGTAAGTTTCGAAATAAAATTCCAATATTTGGAGAAAACTGTTTTCAGTGTAGAATTGATAGTAGCCTCAAAGCTCTGACTTGCTCTTGAACACATTTGAAGATGCCATCATAATCTTGATCTCATGTGATTTCAGTATTTGTTAATTTCACAGATACCAGTGAACAGTTTTTTCTCATTGTAGCATCTCTGAAATCAAAATATTTCTGAAAATTTGCAGTAGATTTCTTAATAGTATATTTTATAATCTGTTCCATCTTATATTTGAGAATGCCTGGCTTTTTATTTGTGTTTTTATGTGGTACTAGGTATTGAAGCTGATCCAGAAAACTTGTTGCCAGCAAACTTGCCTGCTAGAATGGCTAAAGGGTGTAGTGGCACACACCTGAAATCCCAGCACCCTAGGAGGCTGAATCAGGATAGCCAGAAGCCCTAGCCCAGTCTGGGCAATTTAGCAACTTAGTAAGGCTGTCTCAAAAAAGATCTGAGGATGTAGTAGCTCAGTGACTCTGAGTTACCACCACCCTTGCAAAAAAAAGAATGGCTAAAGGACAGGAAGTTTTTGAGACAAAGGAAATGCTTTAAACAGTAGCAGCCAAAACAAGTTAAAAAAATACAGGTAAATAGAATAAACTTTATTTTACTTGAGATTTCCAGATGTGTCTATTGCAGCAAAATTTTAACTGTTGTAGCTTTCAGTGTATGTTAAGTAAATGATTGCCTGTTATAAACATGGGAGAGTAAAGGGACATGAAGAGATCGGGTTCCAATACTTCACTCACACTGATAAAATGTTGACACAGATGGACCATAAGCACATATAGTGTAACGCCTAGAGAAGCCACTAGGGTAACTATGAAAAGAAACCCTCAGAACCAGTTTGCATCAAAATGGGGCACTGCACTATTAAAAAAGAGATTCAGTTAACCTATAGGAAGATAGGGAAAAGAAAATGTAAAAATCAGAACAACCAGTAAATAAAAAATAATGACAGAAAGACAAAAACTTGACTTGGAAAACATGACTAAAATTGATAAGCCTCTAGTCAGGGTACCTAAGGAGGAGAGGTAAAGATATAAATTACTAACATTAGAAATAATATATCTAAGGAGTATCACTGTATATACCAGGACATTAAAAGATAATCAAGGAATTTTATGTGCACACATTTGGTAAGATAGAAAAAATGGACCGATTACCTGCCAAACTTCACACAAGAAAAAATGGAGAGTATCAATAGGCCTATCTGTAAAAAAGACATTGAACTAATAATTAATGACCTTCCAAACAGAAAATACCAAGCCTGGACGGTTTTTGGTGAATCTGTCAAACATTTAAGAAAGAAATGTTTCCAATCTAAAGGAAGATAGAAGCAGAGGGAATATTCCTGACTTGTCTATGAGGTTAGTGTTACCCTAATAACAAAGTCAGGCAAAGATTTTAAAAGGAAGCTACAGGCAATATCTCATGAAAATAGATATAAAAAATCTCAACAAAATACTAGCTAATTGAATTCAAAAATTGTGTTTAAAGAATCGTGTGCAGTGACCAAATGGGAATTTATCCCAGATAGGCAAGCTGACTCAACATTGAAAAAATCAATCCCTGTATTCCATCATATCAAGAGGCTTTTTATTTTTATTTTTATTTTTATTTTTTTTTCAAGAGGCTTTTTAAAGAAGAGCATAATCATATCAAATGCAGAAATAACATTCAGCAAAAAATTCCCATTCATGATTAAAAGGAAACCCAGAATAGGGGTGGAACTTCTGATAAGGAATAGACCCAAAAAACCTAGAGCTAACATCATACTTTTAATGTTAAGAAACTCTTAAGATTTCCTGCTAAGATCCAGAACCATTCTTGTTAAAACTCAACAACCTAGAAATGTGGATGGGGAATCCTTGACTGTTTATAAAGCTATAGAAAAACATCTGCAGCTAGCATCATGATGTTAGACTAGATGCTTTTCTACTTAAAAATCGGGAAGCAAGGATGTCCTACCTCACTACTTCTGTTCATTAAATGTGATGTTAATAAAGTATTCTACTGTGCTGGAGGCCTGCGTCCTTTCCTAGGTGGACAGAAGAAACTGCAGTTCAACTCATGAAGAAGTCAGTTCAACTGTACATCAGAGTATCATTCAGCAATAAGAAATGGCCATCAAAATACCAAAACTTACTCCAGAACTTTAAATGCATACAGTTGAAAGAAGCCAGTCTTAAAAAGACTATTGACAAATTATGTGTGTGTGTGTTTGCGAAGGGTTCAGGGTGGAGAGGAGGGATGAAAATTTGAGCACACGATTTTTAGAATGATGTTATTCTATATGATACTGTAATGGTAGATACATGACACACTTGTCAGACCCCATAGATTTGTACAACACAGTGAAACCTAATTGTGGGCATCAGTTAATGATGTATCGAAATTGGCTTATCAGTTACAAATTACCACACTAGGCAAAGTGTTATTCATAGGCTGAGCCCTAAACTGCTTTCAACTGTTTTAACCAAAAATGCTCTAAAAATAAATAAACATTAAAATGTAAATAATTAAAATAAAAATATTATAAATTGATTATGGGGCCAGATTTTGCATGGCTTTGAGCTATATTGATTTCTGTCTTTGTGGGTAGTGGAGAGCCATGACTTTAGGACTTCAACCTGATAAAGCAGCAGATGTCAAAGATGTGTGATGAACACCTGCTCTTTCTGAGCCTCTTCATGATAAATTCGTGAGACTTCCCTACTAGACTAATGAGACGTAGTTCTGTGTACATCAGTGTACCTAATTCCTTACCTTTTAGAGTCCAAATTTAACAGATTTGCTCCATATACTGAAGTTTTAGGGTTTACTAGTACCTAATGAGGTGAACAGACCCATAAAGTTGTGCCTTTAGCAAGATGGAGTGAATACTTTTTTTTCAAAAATCCAGATGTAAGATACCTTTAAAACTTTTCTGTTCTTGAAAAGTCCTATTTCCCTGCTCTTAAGATCTACTTTTAATATCTGTTATTCTGTAGTTTCACCCTGACTCCATTTATTCTGCTTAGTATTTATTGCATTTTTCTGGCAGCGTTGCTTCATGTGTTTTGTATTTCATTAGTCAAAAAATTCTTTTCAAATGTTGTGTCCCCTCCATTTCCCGTTATTTCTTGGAACTCTGGACCTATTTCAGATTGCATTCGGACTTCCATTTCCCTTAACAGTTGTCAGAGTAAAATAAGGACGTTCTATAGTTTTACTTAGTTCATAGCCACACCAGTCCAGCATCCCCAGGGTCCTGCCACCCCCATACACTACTACAGTGGAAGGGAGGTGTCAGCACCTAACCCCCGACCTCAAGGAGATGCTGCTTCCTTAGAAGCCATTGGGCAGGAAGGCCCGGGAGATGAGGGAGGCCTGAGTAGGGGATAGGACAGATGATACAGGGGTAACTAGATCACAGGCTGAAGGAAGAAACGGTGTGGGGCTCTCAGGAGCAAGCCTAAGTCAAAGGGAATGATAGGGAACTGCCTCAGGGCCACCCCTGCCATTCGGGTGAAGGGCTCCTGCTGGGATGGAGCAGGGGGTTGCTCTATAGCCAGTGTTAGGTTTTGGAAGGGAAAGGACCAAGCATGCAATAAGCTCTCCTCCCCAGCCCGTGTATTGTGTTTGTTTCCAGGAGGTAAGGTAGGATTAAAACTCACTCCCACTATTTCCAGGCTTGTATTCTGGTTTGGGTCAAATTCTTATTGCTGAGATAAAAAACCAGACACCCAAAGTTAAAGGAGGAAAAGTTTGTTTAACTCACAGTTTGTAGAGGTTTCAGTCCATAATCACCTGGCTCTAAGGCAGGTTGGTTGCAGAGGAGTATCCAGAGGAGAAACAGTTCATGAAAAACAGCAAAAGCAAGCCAGGAAAGGCACAGAGGAGGCCAGGGAAGGAAGAAAAGGGACAAGACTGTTCCTCGTGTTGTATGCAGACTACCTGCCCTAGGGCAGGTATAGCACTCACACCCATAATCCCAGTATTGAACCATGACTCAGTCACAAACTATCCACCTATGAAAAGCCTGTCCTCCTCCAGAGATGCAAATTAAAACAGATTTCATGTCACCCCAGTAAGAATGGCTACCATCAAGAAATCAACCAATGACAAGTACTGGAGGGGCTATGGGGAGAAAGGAACCCTTATCCACTGATGGTGGCAGTGAAGAGTGGTATAACCACTTTAGAAATCAGTCTGGAGATTCCTCAAAAAATTAGGATTAGGGGTCCCATTTTACCCAGCCATTCCCCTTCTGGGTAATTTCCCAGAAGAAAACATACCACAGCGATACATGTGCACCCATGTTTATAGCAGCACAATTTGTCATAGCACAATTCTGGAAACAACCCAAATGCTCATCAGCTGAGGAGTGGGTAAGAAAGCTATTTGTATACAATGGAGTATTAGCTATAAAGAAAGATAAAATTGAGGCTTTTATAGGCAAATGGATGTCACTAGAGAGCATACTCATAAGTGTAAACATCGTATTGTCTCCCTAGTGTAAGAACCTGAAAGAGTAAATAAAATCTGAAAGGTATAATAGATATTGTGAAAGGGGAAGAAACTGCTTAATAGGAAAGAACAACTGGGATGAGGGAAAGAAGGAAGGGAAATTATGTGTATACACACGTGCGCACACAGACACATGGTAGCTAATTGTACTACTAATTTCTATTGGTTTATTGAAAGGAACTGCTAATGTTTAATTGTTCAGTCTTGCATATCCATACCTGGTAATCTGGGCAACTACTTTGAAGATAACAATATACAACAGCCATTGCTGATTTCCTATCTTGTCTTGAAATTGTGTATTGTTTTTATAGTTTTTGTGGATTTTTTTCTTTCGTTAATTTGTTTTTGTTCTTTTCTCTTTAAAATAAAAAAAATTTTAAAAAGAAAAGGCTGTCCCCTATGACTGTACGAGGCTTTGGGGGGACATCTAGACACAAAACATAACAAATTCTATGAGAATGTGGGAACCCTTAATAAAGGATAGAAGGGAAGAATGTTTTAAGAGCTTGTTCATAAGTCTCAACTTGGAAACAGCCCCAGTGTTCATGGTCAGGAGAATAGAAAAGCAATTTGTAGCTTATTCATACATCAGAAAACTCAGAAATAAAAAGAATTACTGATGTTAAAAATCACTGATAATATAAAACAGTATGGATGAATCTCAAAAACAAGCTAAGTGAAAGAGGCCAAGACAAAAAATTAATGTATGGTCAACTCAAAATTCTAAACTGGGGGCCAGGGATATAGCTCAGTGGCTTAAGTGCCTACCTGGCAAGCACGTGGTCCATGGTCCTGGGTTCGATTCCCAGTACCAAAAAAAAAAAACTGAGAAAACCAGTCCATGATTGAAAAATCAGAAAAAATCATCTCATAATGTGGGGTAGATTTATTTGGAAATGGCATAAGAGCCTATTTGGGGTGATGGTGATGCCCTGTATATTCACAGCAGATGCGTTAAAGAGATTATGCAACCATCAAATTTTAGCAAATATCTGTGCATTTCATTGTATGTAGGTTACATATTAAAACTAAAGAAATACCGCTAAAATATGCATCATGGCCAGACATAGTGATGCACACCTATCATTTCAAGCTCTTGCAAAACAGCCATTCCTACCCCCATCTGCCAATGAGAGCAGAGATGCACCTAAGCTTGAATGACTGCCACGGGCTGGGGTGAACAGGCAGTAAATCCAGGCAGAGAAAACTAACTTGCTAGATTCTAAGACAGCTGATCCTAGAATTGAAAACTAGAGAAAATTCTTTTCTTTGGCTTTTTTTTGGGGGGGGGTGTATGTTTGCAATTCATGCAATTTCCGGTCATCGTGGAGAGTGGTTGCATATAGCTTGTGGTTATTTTTTTTCTTTTTTAATCCCCTTCCCTCCCCCTCCCCCTCCTCCTGTAGTTCCACTATTACCTTTTTCATATTTACTGATATTTGTCTTAGCACACGTCTTGGTATATAATGTGTACGTTGGTTGGAGTTACTAAGATCTTGTATATGGCACATCTTTATTCCTCTCATTTCCCCTTCCCCTCGTCCTTGCCTTGTTCCTTTGGAGCACTTCCCTGTTGGATGAGATCTTCCCCCTTGTCCCTTTCTAGCCATCCTTTATCATTTATGAGCGATACCATAGGGTATTTAAGTTTGTGTATCAGATTTATTTCTCTCAACATTATATTTTCTAGGTGCATCCCTTTTCCTACAGAAGCCTCATTTTTTCATGCTTTATAGCCAAGTAGTATTCCATTATATGCAGGTACATTTTCTTTATCCAATCATCCGCTGGATATAGAGGCTGCTTCCTGATTCAGCTATTATCAGTTGTGCTGCTATAAATATTGATATGCAAGTATCACTGTAGTGTGATGATTTAAGCTTTTTTTGGAAAGGTACCTAGCAGGAGGATAGCTGGACCGTACTGAATTTTTTATTTCAATTCTTTGAGAAATCATACTGATTTCCATAGTGATTGTACTACTTTGCGCTTCCACTAACAATGCATGAGCATTTTTTCACCATAGCCATGCCAACATATGTTATTGTTTGATTTCTTAATGATTGCCATTCTTTGTAGAATATGATATTATTTTAACTTGAATTTCTTGGCCAGAGATGATGAAAATTTTCTCAGATATTTGTTGACCATTTGTATTTCTTTTCTATGAAGTAATTTGTTTTTGTAGCCCATTTCTTGAGTGGGTCTTTTAAGTAGTTTAATTTTTCTTTTTTTAGTTCTTTGTATATTGTAGATATTAGTCCTCCATCTGAGGAGTAGGTGGCAAAATTTTTTTCCCATTCAGTAAGTTGTCTCTTCACTCTACTGATTGATTTTTTATGTACAGAAGATTTCTAATCTGATATAATCTCATTTGTTGATTCTTGCTGCTATTACTTGTGCAATTGAGATTCTATTTAGAAAACCCTTTCCTATACCTATATCTTCAAGTGTCTTATCTATTTATCTTCCAGAAGGTTTACTGTTTCTACTTTATTTTTTTATTTTTTTTATTTTAAAATAATAAAAGTACAAAAACATTGACAGACACCAATTAGCATAAAAAATAGTACAATCACAACTAATCTATAGACAAGGTGATATGGTCTCAACAGTGGTTATTGCTTTATCCATTGATATCTTCGAAGTGTAAATATATGAACACATATACAGACATGCAAATTTAGTCAGACAATTAATCCTCTCAACAACAGAAAAAACACAAAAACCAAAAATCCAAAGACAAAAAACAAAACAGGCAAACAACAACAACAGCAACAACAACAGCAACAAAACACCAATAGTTGCTGCTTTACATATTGATATCTTCGAAGTGTGTGTTCAGGATAACACATACAGACATACAAGATTGATCAAATAACCCGTCATCGATTATTGCTTAGCATTAAGTGATATAATACAATAGTAGAACCATGTTAGCCCTCCTGCATATATGTATATTCATATATACATACATACATTTTTGACTTTTTCTTTTCTCCTTTCCTTCGTCCCATCTGTTCTTTGTTTTTGAACAGATTTCCTTCATGTCTCTTAGTTTATATTCCCACCCTCGGGTTCTTACACCAGTGATACAATACGTTGCCTGCACATGTATCGCTGATTTATTTCACTTATGAGTATGGACTCCAGTTTTGTCCACTTGCCTACAAAGTCCCCAAAACT